>CM056503.1:36141787-36243646 GCA_029783415.1 Anisodus acutangulus
TTTCTGATTTCTTCCAATCTTGAAAAGCAGTGATGCTTGATCAATGGTCACTACTGTCTCGTTGAGCGAAGGTAACCATTTGTATATAACAAGTTTGTTCAGAGTGGCAAACAAGGCAGTGAGTTTTGATACAGGACTGCGAGGAGCCCAAACAGTGATCAAATTCCCCGTAAGGTACTTGATCATTGAATTGAGTTCCTCCACAGTGGGGTTTTGTTGATGTTCTCTTTCACTAACAATCATCCCAAAAGTGGAGTTGATGATATTAGGTGTAAAATTGTATACCTTGTTATATAGGTACACTCTCCCAAATTTCTTCGAGGTTGTGTCCTTAACAGCAAGTGTCAGATTAGCACAGAACACTCTAATCACCTTCTCAGAATAAGGATTCTTACCAGATACAGAGCTTAAGATCTTTCGACTACTTAAGAAATCAACTAAACCATTTTTGGAGAATGAAGTTAGGTCAATCACATTCTCCCCTCTAACTCCTCTATTTTTAAACTAATTCCAGTTATTGGAGCATGATTTCATTTGAAACATGGAAGAGTAGGGAATTACCTCAGAATCTATTTCAGATTCTGTGTTTTCTTGTTCGGATAAGGTGGTTGCAGGTGTTGCCTCGGATGTTGGGGCAACATAGTCTGGGTCTATTTTCTCGTCTGTTGTCTTTGATGTTGAGGCAACATTTGTATCAAAATTCCAGTATGTTCTACAGACCCCTTTAAAAATAAAGTTTCGTAGAGGTGTGTCATCTGACATCTCTTCTTCTTCTTCTTTTCCTTCTCAATTTCTGCTTGTGGAGTGGAAGTTGATGGAGTTCTGGAAGAACTGGGCATACTGAAATCGGTGTCAGTGTTGCTGCTTAAGGTAGTATCAACAGGGAAAGTCGACTATTCCCTGGATCTTTTGGCAGACTAGTTGTCACCGAATTAATTTTCGAAAACCCTCTTTGACCTTTGCGTTGGATATGTCGATTTTGACTGTCTTGAGGCAAGGTTTGAGAAATCAGATGTTGCATCAACATCGATTGGGTTTTCATTATCACCTGGGTAGCTCACCTGTAATGGCTTATCTGAACCAAGTAGGATCATAGTCTGTGTGCAGTCCTCCTCGACCGGTTTCAAGTCATTGATGGAAGTATAATGCTTGTAAACCTTGTTGCTATTTGCTGGACTAGTCGACATTGGAGAATAATTTTTGGTGTTTGTGGATTTTGGGGACATGGACATGGGAGAGGGTTTTGAAGGATTGGGCGTGTTGGAGAAGCTTTGGGTTTTGAGAAATGACGGTGTTGTTTGGGCTGCCATGATTTGATGGATTGTGAGTCGGCTGATGTGACAATTCCAAGACAAAAATGGGAGGTTCTATTATGACAAAATATACTTACACTCAAACTCCTTTTCCTTAAATTTAGATTGTATAGAAGAATAAAAACTCTTTACACACCTAAAATAAATGATTTACATATCATACATCATCATTTAAAATTTAAATAAAAATGGTCCTCTAGAATTTTTGGACTTCCAGTTAAAGACAGAGACGTGTTAAATACCAAAAACAAGAATAAAATAAGATAAACCAGATTGATCAATGTACTGGAACACGATGTTGTTGATGATGTTGGCAACATTTCAAAGTCAAACAAGCATTATGAGACTCCAATGATTTTCTGATTTGGCATATGATATTTCCTTATATGTTCCCTATGAGATTGATCGATGGACTAATGTAACATTTTACTATTGTCCTTAATCAACTTAGTTAAACACATACAGTTTTTTTAAAAAATATTGAGGAATTTTCAACCTCTTTTTTTTAAGCACGTGGTACTCCTATAGAATAGGAACGATACCAATCTTAGAGATTTGCTCTTTTTGTATACAACCAAATCTTTTAGTAGAGGCTTCGCCTTCTTATCTTGTCATTTTAGAGTCATGCTTGAATCTTTTGAAAAAAATATTGCAACATCACTACAACACTTATCCTGTATATTGACTCAACAGTAAATGTTATCCAGAATGTTGGGACAATATTTTGGACAACATCTACCTAGCCTGTCTTATTTTCAAAGGAAACACAGACCAAGAGATTTTTTCAAGCCAGAAAATCTCTCATGATCTAAAGGTTTGGTAAAAATGTCAGCCAGTTGACAAAGAGTATCAATATGTTCGATTTGAACTAGTTGTTTTTTCACTAGTCTCTTAAAAATGATGTCTTATATCTATGTGCTTTGTACGTGAATGCTGAACAGGATTTTTGGAAATATTAATAGCACTCAGATTATCACAGTACAAAATCATGGAGTTATTAGATATGCCATAGTCATCTAGCATATGTCGTAACCAAATCAGTTGAGCACAACAACTTCCGGCTACCACATATTCAGATTCGGCAGTCGAGAGTGATACACAATTTTATTTACGACTGTACCATGAGACTAGATTATTGCCAAGATAGAAACACCCACCATTAGTGCTTTTTCTATCGTCTACATCACCGGCCGAATCCGAGTCACTATATCCTATTAGATTAGGATTAGTGTCTTTGGAGTACCAAATTCCCAAGTCACTTGTACCTACAACATATCGAATGATACGTTTCATAGCATTAAGATGAGATACCTTAGGACTGGCTTGGAACCTGTCACAAACACATACGCTCAACATGATATCGGGACGACTAACAGTAAGGTATAAAAGGCTACCTATCATAGATCGGTACAATGTTGGGTCAACATCTTGTCCAACATCGTCTTTACATACCTGTTGCGTAGAGCCCATTGGAGTCTTCATGTGTTTAGCATTTTTCAGACCAAATCTCCTAACAAGATTCTTGGTGTATTTGCTTTGAGATACAAAGATCCCATCTTCATTCTGTTTAATCTGTAAGCCTAAGAAAAATGTTAGTTCTCCAATCATGCTCATCTCAAATGTTGTCGACATTGCTTCGACAAACGACTTCACGAGTGATTCTGTAGTCGAACCAAAAACAATATCATCAACATAGATTTAAGCTATTATTACATCTACACCGTGTCTTTTAATGAATAATGTTCTGTCAGCTTCTCTACGGGTAAAATCAAACTCAACAAGGAAGTTAGTTAGATGACCATACCATGCACGTGGTGCTTGTTTTAGTCCATACAAAGCTTTCTTGAGCTTGTACACATGATGTGGATGGTGAGGATCGTCAAATCCCTTTGGTTGTTCACCATAAACTTCTTTGTCCAAGTATTCATTGAGGAAGGCACCTTTAACGTCCATTTGGTGCAAGGTAATCTTTAGATAACAAGCAATAGCAAGAATCAATCTTATTGACTCAATTCTAGCCACATGAGCGAAGGTGTCGTCATAGTCGATACCTTCTACTTGTGTATATCCTTCAGCAACAAGTCGACCTTTGTTCCTTACAATCTTTCCTAACGCATCTGATTTGTTTTTGAATATCCACTTGGTCCCAATAACATTCGTGTTGTTGGGTCGTGGTACCAAGTCCCAAACCTCATTTCAGGTAAATTGTTCAAGCTCCTCTTGCATGGCTTGAATCCAAAAATTATCTTTTAATGCTTCCCCAATATTTTTAGGTTCCAAAGTAGATGTAAGACAAGAAAGACTTATCTGCTGGTATATGGTGGACATGCACACATATCTTACCATTTCTCGGTAATTCACTGGCTCTTTCCATCTTGTACTCCTCTTCTCAAAAACTCCCCCTATCACCTGATCGGGTGGATGGTTCCTTCTAATCCTTGATGGAGGATCTCTTCTCACTTGATCATTTAGTTCAGTAGCAGACTCCTTCTCGATTTCGTCTCATGTGTTCTCTCTTTGAGGTTCAGATATTTCTTCTGATGTCGGGACAATATCTGTTTCTTCAGTGGGTTGCTACTCTTCAACTGCAACCACAATATTATTTTCTGAAGATCTACCAGATATATCCAGCAGGTCATCAAAAATAACATTGACTGACTCCTGTATGGTCTTTGTCCGAAGATTGTATATTCGGTAAGCATGGCTATTCTGTGAGTAGCCAACGAATATTCCCTTGTCACTCTTAGAGTCAAATTTGGCCAGTTTATCCCTGTCATTAAGAATATAGCACACACACCAGAGACATAAAAGTACCGCAATGTAGGTTTCTTTCCATTTAACAGTTCATATGGTGTCATCTTGGTCCCTGGCCTTAAATAGATTCTATTAGTTATGTGATATGCCGTGTTCAAGGCTTCTGCCCAAAACCTTTTTGACAATTGCTTAGAACTTAACATAACTCTAGCCATTTCTTGTAAAGTTCTGTTCTTTCTCTCGGCAACCCCATTTTATTGTGGTGTTTTTGGTGTCGAAAATTCATGGAATATGCCTTTCTTTTCACAAAACTTTGCAAACTCCTTTCCATGATCAGATCTAATTCTGAAAATCGAAGAACAAAACAGATTTTTAATCCTAAAGTAAAGTGTTCTAAACATCTCAAAGGTTTGTGATTTTTCTTTTAAAAAATAGATCCAAGTGAATCTGGAAAAATCATCTAAAATCACATAAGAATATCTCATTCCTCCTAGGCTATCTACCTCAATTAGACCCATAAGATCCATATGCAATAATTGGAAACAATGAGACGTACCTGAATGTTGTCCGTTATGTTGGACAACATTGTGAGAGACTCGGGTCTGCTTGCCTTTCAAACAATCTTCTCACAGTGTTTTATCTTTTGGATCCAGTCTGGGAATGCCTCTGACAGCTTCAAATGAGATCAACTTCTCCAAGGTGCCGTAGTTGACATGTCCCAACTTTTGATGCCAAAATGTCAAGTCACCTACCTTTGCGGAGTTGCAAAACTCTTGTCTACTGACTAGATAACAATTGTCTCCCATTCGGGTTCCTTACATGACACATTTATCTGCAGAATCTGTAACCTTGCATCCAAGCTTGTTGAATTTCACCTCGAGATCATCATCACATAGTTGGCTTATGCTAAGAAGATTAGCAACCAAAATTTCTACATGAAGAACATTTTTCAAGGCTGGTACATCTGGAACATTAAGAGTTCCTTTACAATTATCTTACTCTTACTTCCTCCTCCAAAGGTCACGTATCCTCCATTGAAAGCTTCATACTCCTTTAATAGACTTTTGGTACCTGTCATATGACGTGAGCAGCCACTATCGAAGTACCAAGACCCTGTAATGTTAGTATGCAAAGCAGTTATGCACATATTACATTTCAGACTCAGTTTGGGTACCCATTCCTTTTTCTTTCTTCTGCTTTCAGGCTGGTTGCTTTGAATGTTGTTAGTGATGTTGGGCAACATTGCTGACGACATTTTATGCAATATTCTGAGTGCAGAGTTTTGAAGTTTGTAGCAGTAGGGCATAAAATGTCATGTCTTTTTACAGAAGCTACTTACAAACTTCGATCCAATCTTAGTGATCTGAGAATAACTCGGATTTTCTTTGATAAATTTTATCCTCTCAGTTTGACTATGAATTCTGGAAGTATTTGTTTTGCTAGGAGATTGGTACCCAAGCCCAGCCCTTGTAGGTTTATTGAAGTTCAATATTTCATCTAGTTTGGAGGTTCCCATGTTGAGCCTTTGAAAGGTGGTCTCAGCTACATTCAATCGTGCACGAATCTTACCAAGCCCTAGATCCTTCTTGGTAAGTGCCACCTCTAATCGGTTGATTGTGCATATCCGATTGCTATTCTCAAGAGCCAATAATTTTGATTTTGAGTCTAGTTGCTCAGATTAAGTTATTAAGGCTTTACAAAAATTTTGTAATTCCTTTATCACGTTGTCTTTTGAGTCAACTAGATCCAAATTTACAGCTTCAGATGAAGAATTAAATCTACTAAAACAATTTACATTAGAATAGTCAAAGTATACATACCTCTCTGATGTTGAAGTCATTCCAGATGTTGAGTCTGATGTGGTTCCAGATGTTGTCGCAACATTGTCCACAATATCTTCGTCGTCGAACAGTGAGTGTTCGAACATGGCTGCCAGCATTGCATGTGGTTCTTCTTCTTGATCTTCTTCCTCCTCTTCGTTCTTATCATCACTGAGAGTTACCCACATAACCTTACCAATTTTTCTAAGGGTGTTTGCACACTCATTAGCGTAGTGTCCCCAACCCGAGCATGCATGACACTGCACTCCCTCGAGTTATTTGGGATTGAAATTGGTACTGTCGGAGTTAGATTTCCTCAGTGGATTGGGATTTCTTTGCTCAGAAGGTGACCTATTCGGCTGTTTATTGAAGAGTGGGTTTTGATGTTGTTTGTATTTAGATTTATTGCAATCATTGTTGATCTTTCACCATCGAATTGAATCGCTGAGTAAGTAAGGCAACAGTTGCACCATTTCCCAGTTCCTCCAAGTTTTCTTCCTCGTTTTCCAATTCAGTTTTCGAGGTTTGTCCTTGGAGTGCCAAAGTCTTGTCTTTATATAGATCTCTTTGGCTCTTCATGTTCATCTCATATGTTTGAAAGATGCTCATCAAGGTATGTAGATCCATAGTAGCACGATTATGGGCCTCTTCAATAGCACAAATCTTAGTATTAAACCTTTTAGGAAGAAATCTGAGAGCTTTATCCACAAGTTGTGTGTTGGTTAAAGGAGAACCAAGCACTTGACACTGATTAGCAATGTCAATTAACTTTTCAAAATAGGATTTTATGTCTTCAGTTTCTTTCATCCTTAAGCGTTCGTATTGGCTCAAAATCATGTGAAGCTTTGTACGTCGTACACTCGAGGTACCTTCACAATGAGTTTGTAAGGTCTCCCAAGCGTCCTTGGCCATAGTACAATTCTGGATGAGTTTAAACATATAGAAATCTACCCATCCAAATATCGCATTTAGGGTCTTTTCATTGAAGCTCGCACTGTTGATCTCTACCGCGGTCCATTCAATTTCGGGTTTGGTAAGTACATCACCATCCTCGTCTGCTGGGTACTTGGGAATCACATAGCCTTCGGAAACTGATCTCCATGAGCCAGTACGATTGTTGTTGCTCCCAAACGCACACACAAGTATACGTGATCGTCAAGTAATATAGTGACTTGTAAAAGTCAGGTATCGATCTCACATAGACTTATAATCAACGATTATAGAAGAATTCACTATTACTACTAATCATGTAAGTATTAAAAGAGAATGTTTATTTTGTTTTCTAACAGAAAAGTAAATAATTATAACAGATTGCAAATAACGGTTGTTAAGGCTGGAATTTATCATAGGATAAAACATCCCAAGGTCATAGCACGTTTCGTAATCATGTTGTGTTTTTACTTTCATGACTTGCTTAATTACCGTATTATTGATTGACAAGGTTAATTATACAACTACAAATCTCTCAAGAACCTCTAGTCACCTATTTGTATTACTTTAATGTCTATATCTCTGTAGTCATGAAGATTAACACAAATGCATTTATAATTCATGTATTTCAACCAAGCAGGGCGATCTAGGTATATTTCTATCCTAGCCACAAACCCTACCCCGATTTTCCGGTGGTGAGATCCTACTCTACTTAATATTCGTTCTATCTTAGTATTCCTCTTTCAAGTTCAATCTAAGAATTAAAAATTTATCCTACTGGTCGCGAAGCAGTAAAATAGTTGTGTACAAGATCAAGTAAATAACTCATACGATAATTTAGCAACGTCAATTCAAATTTATACGTCAACAATCATAATACGGCCACAACTCCAGAACAAGGGAGTTTAGCCACTCATAATTCTTTCAAGAACATAAGAATTCATGATAAAACTAGAATTTAATTGAAGGAAAGAAAATAATAAGTCAAGAAGAATAACGTCGGCATACAAAGTCTCCCAAAATATTTCAACATATCTCTAAAATCGTCTCATAGGGTCTATTTATAGTCTAGGGTAAAAACTAAAACAAGAAAACCAAATTCAAACAAAAATAAGAAAATCGTTGGTACGTTGTGCGATGCATCCGAACGCATATGCATCGAGAGTATGTCTGCAGAGTTGTGAATTCCAAACTTCAGAGAGGCAACATTCCTGCGCTGGAAGTGCGACGCATGTCCATCGCATCTGGCTTTTCTCAGTTATCAGATGGGATCTATAGAGGAAATCTACGTGTCTTAGACGTGCGGCGCAGATGCATAGCAACTGGTTCTGTCATGCTAGTTCTTCCAACTTCAGAGAGATGGTATTCCTGCTTTGTGCATGCGACACACAAGCATAGCATAAGTCCTTCAGTGATTTATTTCTTCGCTAACTGCTGCGTAATCTTTCCGTCGTCCAGCCTTTAGACACTTCATCAAAGATCCACAAAAATTGCTCGGTTTTATATCGTTTGTTCATGTTGTACCTTGATACATAAATAACACCAACATAAGCTAGAATACAATGATTTCATCATAAAATACGCAATTAAAACACTAAGATATGAGGTAAAGTGACGCTAAATATTATATATTTGTGCCAAATATCACCACCCCACACTTAGACTTTGCTCGCCCTCGAGCAAACCACTAGCAACTACTACATTCACCAGACATAATAACTATCAATCAGAACATGTCTACTCGGGCTTCAACTATCACAAAATTTCAAAAATTATTTTTCAAACCACAAATCGAGCAAATTTTCACTATACTCATGTCAACAATTTACACACATAAACCACAATCAACCTCCTCAAAACAACTCAACCTCAAAGACTAACTCAACGACACCACATTAACAGAATCACCGTGATACCCATAGATAAACCAACACTTCACCTATCCTAAGTCAATTATGTACCCTCATCGAAAGAGAGTTGTCCATATCTCACATGATTTTCACATTGAACTAATGTAAATGGACAGAGTCAATCAACAATTTACGCTCACTCTCACAAAGAAACTCACGTGCAATATATGATGAATCATAGGCTTGCCCTTAGTGTAGCCGCTTCACTAATACAAGTATGTAAAATCTATAATCAAGGAGAACTTAACGGATTGTAATGTAGGCTAAGGGACGGGTAGAATACATTTTGGATAAAATAGTGACTATCCTCCCTAAGCACTTTAATACATACAACATGACAATTATTTACACTCCTTTACTAACCAAACACAACCCAATTAATCAACACCTATTTATTCTCCCCATGCCCCTAATATTAAGCACCAAATATATTTTTCTTACATACACTAGCTAGCAGGAACAAACTGTTTCAGTATTTCAAACTTATTTTTTATACTTATCAACATTCCCAACTAGCAAGTTCTAAATTTAATACTTAAGTGCACCTATAAACATATTTTCAGGCATCAACTAGCAAACCATCCAATGTCCTTTCTTTTTCACCTTTTGTACCGAGCCCCTTTATATCAGTTACATCATTAAAGTGCCCACGGAGTAAGAATGATCAAATTAAAGTCAAATAGAATGAACGGGAATAGGCTTGTTAGTAGTTATAAAAGATAAAATCTAAAGGCTCGACGGGGCTGACTAGGGAATTTATTCATAGGTAGGTTATTTAGGAAAATTGTCGGCTAACAAAGAAGGCCTCTATCATTTTCTAGATCAACAACTTCATTTCGCTACGCGAACACACCATGCAAGTTCTAGACACTAATACACAACATATAATACATACAAATACCTTACAAACACATGACACATAATTAACTCGAGATGGATCCACATCAATCCTCAATTTAGGCAAACATAAGATAATTCACATTAAACTCAAATGGGTCATCTAAAAGTCATGAAAACGAGTCTAAGTATCTCAAGGAAGGTTATTTTCTTTCTTTCTTTTGTTGAGTATGCTTTGGATTTTAAATACAGAGAATTACTCCTTATCATCTTTCACCTAACCCGAGTACCTAGCATTCGACTGGCTTTTGGACTTGGTTCCTAAAAAAAACTAATACCCGGTTCAAAGGTTCCCCCCTCGGGAAAGAACCGAGACCATAAGAAAACTAAAGGGGGCGGGTTATGTATGCCACTAATGAGGGACTTAAGTAGTTACAAAATAAAATAAAAGAAATAATTTTTTTTTTGAAGTTTTTCACTTTTCTATTTTTTTTCTAAGACTCAAAAACTACTAAAAAAACAAAATCCTACGGCATATTTGTCATCACCCTTAACCTCAAAATTTAACAATACACAAGGACGTATTTCCCATCCTACATTTAAAATATGTAGCGCCCTCAATGCATTTACAATCAATTAAACGCAAAGTAAAGTAAGAAATACTCTCTACGGCCCACTAGGGCCTAGACCTCCTCATCAACGTCCTCGCCATCCTCCGACTTGGACCTCTCTTCTTCTTCTTCCTCATCATTACAGTCGCTCTGTGGATGCGACTCCACTTCTTCACCAACTTTCAAATCTGCCAGCATCAGATCCACCGAGCACACATCCTCATCCTCAAGCAGACGTGCATCCTCACCAAGCAATACCCTGGAGTAGACAGTATGCGGGGCCTCAACATACACACTCGAATAATCCAACTGGAAATGATCTCCATGAATCACCATCATCTTGTGCATTTGGGTGATCAGGGTAGATTGGCTGGAGCGTTCCTCAATAGGAGTGAGGTTGTGCTTCACTGACTGCCCCGGTGCCAAAACTTTTGAGATATCAATTATGCTATCAATTGGGTCAAGAACCCTGTCAAGCGGATGAACCAAATCACTGTTCAACCGCATCAGGAAAGTGATTATTTTTTTCCATAGCTCAACCTTTTTGCCTTATTATCTCTCACCCGCATCATATCTTTAATCATCCAGTAACCCTTTCATAAAAAAGTACACTATTCACATCCGCACCTTACACACACTTGAGAAATGATCCAGAGGTATGATCCTATAGTTCAGTAGTCGTAGTCAAACATGATCCTCCCTGTAAAAGGTGCTTATCTTCAAACTTTTGTGCCTCCTATACTTGTCATCATAACATCCCATATTTCTCTAGAATTTGGCCCACATAAGGTCTCTTGTATAGCTTTGTAGTCGGGCTTCGCAATAAATTCATTCGGTGGTGATATAGGATGATCAGGCACCTCTAGTATGGCCACAAAGTAGACGACTGTAATGGAAGATGATCCATTCGTATATGAACCGATGTATGCTCCTCATCGGATCGTGCCAGAGCAAAATTAGCATACAACTCTAGAATCAAATCAATGTTTGCAGTCCCTGGCTGTTCGAATACTAACTTCGAACCCATGTGGATAATCTTGTTATAAATATCCCTGAAGTTCCTCTTCAATAGGCCAGGATTCACAACCCTCTCATGTATGTACCCGTCCGACAAATCAAAGTTATTATACCATTACTTCATGTACCCGCCACCAAGCTGGAAATATAGGGCTGGAAGGTTAGCAGCTCTCCGAGAAATGGGGATAGTTGGGTTTTTGCCCGCCCCAGATTTTGAAGCTTGATTCTTCTTCGGAGGGTTTCGAGAGTGCCCTCTTTTAGTGCCCTGGGATGAGGATGTTGCCACTGTCTTTCCTTTCGATTTCGGGTTAACCAACAAATATAAGCAGTCAATTAATAAGCATATATAATCCATAAGAAGGATTGTGGAATGACCCCACTTATTTCACACTATCTATTTTTGAACTACTTGACGTTCCACATTAGGGCATATTCATGGCTCGTTACTTTGGGGTTGAATCGACCCCACACGTACTACAAACTCTGTATTAAAATAGAAAATAAAGAAGTTATCTATTTTATGTTACATCTAAGAAAGCAATAAAAACCATGTTGTAGGACTTAGGACATTTTCAAGCTCATTGTTAAAATTTCTATCAACTCCTCAATTTTTTGTGTTTTTTGATGCCCAAGGGTTTGTATAGATGTTTAAAATTCTATTGCTACTCAAGACATCACAATTTTCACCAAAAACATGGTTCAAGCAATTTATCAAACACCTTGTGGGCATAGAATCATCCATTTGATTTTAGCAATAATAGGGGTTGTAGAATCCTCCCTCTTTCAATAGGAAATTATATCCTAGCCCTACCAACCAAGATTCAAGCACACAATACCAAAACCCCGCCCAATTTTGCCCAACCCCAACAACCCTAGCTTTCAATTTCAACTTAAAACTCAAGAACAAGGTAAATAATGAAGGAAAAAATTATGGATTGATAATGAAATTAACTTATCTTGTAGTGTTAATGAGGTATGATATGATTCTTGAGTTTAATTAAAATTTAAAATAAGTTTGGGAGGGTTTACGTTCGGGCTTGAGAGGTTTTAGAGAGATTATTTTTCTTGTTTTTGCAAAGTATGACATAATAGGGTTGGGTCAGCCATTTAACTTTAAAAATATTCAAACTAGTGTGACTCGTGCTTTGTACGTGCATCGCAGGAGCAACGCGTTTCAAGGTCCTTTATGAAGTTTTGGTCTGAAATTTCTTAGACCCCATTGCTCTGTACATGCGACGCACGTCAAAGGCTTCTCTGAACTTTTGGTCTGAAAAATCTCAGAACCATGTGCTCTGCTTATGCGACTCACGTGCAAACCTGGAGCGATTACTTTTTAGTTTTTATGCATCCCATGATTCCTCATTTCGCATTTCCGCTCCTTCCTCGTCCAGTAACAAGAATAAATGTGACATTATAAAGGTTGGGTTGCCTCCCAACAAGCGCCTTAGTTAACGTCGTGGCACAACATATATTTTGTTTTTCATATTCTAGATTACAAAAGCATGGGTTGTCTCCTGTAAAGGTCCTGATTTAACATCGCGGCACGACGCCGATTACCTCATATCAGTCATTGGTCAGCTCCACTGAGGTCTTGTGTCTGTCTATGTCCTTAGCCCAATAATGCTTCACAAGCTGACCGTTCACCAATAAAGTTCTTTCAGAATTGGGTTTTTGAAGTTCTACCGTCCCATGCTATGTCATCCTTATTACCTCAAAAGGGCCCGACCACTTGGACCTAAGCTTTCTCGGAAATAATTTGAGCCTAGAGTTGAACAACAACATGTGTTGTCCTGGATCAAACGAATGCTATTGGATATGCTTATCATGTCATCTCTTGGTTTTTTCTTTGTATAACTTTGCATTCTCGTAGGCATGCAATCTAAATTCCTCAAGATCATGCAGCTGCAACATCCGCTTATCACTGCCAACTCGAAGTCTAAGTTGAGCTTCTTGATAGCCCAATATGCCTTGTATTCCAATTCGACTGGTAGATGTCACGCTTTTCCATAGATCATCCTATAGGGAGACGTCCCTATTGGGGATCTTGTACGCGGTTCGGAAGGCCCATAGTGCATTATCAAGTTTCGCAGACCAATCTTTTCTCTGGGCATTCACAGTCTTCTCTAGAATCTATTTCACCTCTCTATTTGAGACCTCCACCTGCCCATTAGTTTGCGGGTGATATGTAGTTGTCACTTTTTGCCTGACCCCATACTTAGCCAAAAGTGTTTTCATCAAGTTATTACAAAAATACAGCCCTCCATCACTAATAATGAACCTTGGGGTTCCAAACCTCGTAAAGATAGACTTCTTATCAAAATTTACCACCACCTTGGTATCATTGATAGGTAGAGGGACTACCTCCACCCATTTAGGCACGTAATCCACATCCAATATAATATATTTGTTCCCGTAGTTTGGTGGAAGGGACCCATAAAATCAATGCCACAGACATAAAAGATCTCCACTTCAAGAATATTATTCAATGGCATCTCGTGTCTTCTCGATATTGTCTTTGTTCGTTGGCACTTGTCACAATATCGAGCAAAGGCATATGTATCCTTGAAGAGGATGGGACAGTAGAACCCCGATTTCAAAACCTTAGTTGTTGTACGATCACCACTATGATGTCCCTCATATAGGGAAGAATGACAACTTTCTAAGACATGCTTCACTTCGGTCTGCGGAATGCACCTCCTTATCAGCTGGTTAGGACCCTTCTTGAACAAATAAAGCTCATCCCATATATAAAATTGCGAGTCATGATACAATTTTCTTCTCTGTGGGTGGTAGTCTCAGGTGGGTAAATTCCACTCACCAATAAGTTCGTGATGTTCTCATATCATGGTACGTCTGCCTATGGAATTGCAAAGAGTTGCTCATCAGGGAACACCTCTCAAATTTTCCCATCTTCCACCACATGTTCGTGACTTTCTAACCTCAATAGGTGGTCAACCACCTGATTTTCAGTTCCCTTACGATCCTTAATCTCCACATTAAATTCTTGAAGTAATAGAATCCACCGAATAAGCCTTGGTTTCGAACTTCTTATTAAATAAGTACCGAATTGCAGCATTATCCGTATACACAATGACACTTGTTCCCATAAGATAGGACCGAAATTTATTGAAAGTGTACCCAACCACTAACATCTCTTTTTCAGTGATAGTGTAATTCAATTGAGCAACATTAAGAGTTTTGATGGCATAGTAAATTGATGGAAATCTTTTCATTCCTCTGACCTAGTATGGCTCCCACGGCAGTGTCACATGCATCACACATTATTTCAAACGGAAGCGTCCAGTCAGGCACTATTATTATTGGAGCAATTACTAATCTTTTCTTCAACTCTTCGAATACATGCAGACATGCTTCGCTGAACACGAACTTCACCTCTTTCTCGAGCAGCTTACACATAGGATTGGATATTTTGGAGAAATCCTTGATGAATTGTCTGTAAAATCCTGCATGCCCAAGAAAACTATGCACACCCTTTACTAAAATAGGGGGCGGTAATTTCTCAATCACTTTCATTTTCGCACGATCCACTTCCAACCCTATTTTTGAAACCCAAGGACGATGCCTTCTTGGACCTTAAAGTGACATTTTCCCAATTCAATACCAGGTTGGTCTCCTCGCATCTGGCAAGTACATAATCTAAGTTCTGCAAGCATACATCAAAATACTTCCCGAATACAGAGAAATCATCCATGAAAACCTCTACAAAGTCCTCCACAATCTCCAAAAATATAGCCATCATAAAATGTTGAAATGTTGCCGGTGTGTTACACAACCCGAACAACATGTGTTTGGAAGAATATGTACCATAGGGGCATGTGAAGGTAGTGTTCTCCTGATCTTCATGAGTAATCGTGATCTGGTTGTAGCTCGAATATCCGTCTAGGAAAAAAATAATATTCCTATCCAGCTAACCTGTCAAGCATCTGATCAATAAAGGGGATTGGATAATGGTCTCTCCTGGTGGCCTCATTCAGCTTACGATAATCTATACAAATACGCCACCTTGTTACTATTTTTGTTGGGATGAGTTCGTTCTTCTCGTTCATCACCACTATCATCCCCCTTTCTTCGGAACACATTATACAAGGCTGACCCATTTGCTATCAGAAATTGGAAAAATAATGCCTGAGTCCAACCACTTAATTACCTCTTTTTTCACCACTTCCTTCATGATAGGATTCAAGCTTCTTTGATGCTGAACACTTAGCATATGATCTTCTTCCAAAAATATCTTGTGCATGAAAAATGCCGGGCTAATTCCTTGAATGTCTGATATCTGTCACCTAAGGCTCTCTTTCGATTCCGCAACACCTTTAATAATTCTCCACCTCTTCACATGTGAGCTTGACAACTAGAATGACCGGCAATATCTCACCCTTACATAAGAATGTATACTTGAGATGAGAAGGTAAGGGTTTCAGTTCAAGATTCGGGGCCTCCTCTATGGATAACTTGGGCAGTGGCCCGAGAGGTCTGTCAAGGGGTTCGAATTCACCCTTTCTCATATAAATGTTTTCCAAGTCTAATATATGTACCATTTCATTAGCCTCTGCATATCTAAAAATATCATCACCCCCTAAGACTCTCTCCAAAGGATCTCTAGATGTGATAAGAGGCGATTCAGAATCAATATCCGCCACGGTGATAGCTGACAACTGCTCATAAATGTCTGGTAGCTTGAGGACCTTGTACACATTGAACACTTCAAATTTATCATGCACCATCATAGTTAGCTGCCCTACAGTCACATCAATCAAAGCTCTGCCCGTGGCTAAAAATGGACCACCCCAAAATAAATGGGACCTCCGGATCAGGCTCAAAATCTAGTATGATGAAATCTGCAAGAAATATAAGAGACCCCACTTGCACTAAAATATCTTTAATAATGCCCTCTGGTCCTGCCAATGATCTATCTGCTAGCTGTAGAACAATAGTAGTTGGTCACAGATTTCCTAACCCCAATTTTCTGAACATAGACGACGGCATCAGGTTGATATTCGCACCAAGTTTACACAATGCACGAGCAATGACTTGCTTTCCAATAGTAATTTAGATAATGAAACTACCCAGATCATTTAGCTCTGTAGGCAGTTTATTTTAAATTTGAGATGTGCACTCCTCAGGTAGTGCAACGGTGGCATACTCTGTGAAATGACTCATGTTGTCTACAATGTCCTTAATATATTTTGCGTATTTTGGAATTCCCTACAACATGTCAACCAAGGGAACATTCACGTGTACCTGTTTCAACAAGTCAATGAACTTTTTGCACATTGTCTCTGCTTTTCGCTTTGCCAATCTTTGAGGGAACGGTGGTGGTGGTTTGGCAACAAGTGGTGACGACTGCTTTACCAACGACTTCTTAGGTACCTTCTCTATCTCGATAACCTCGTCTTATTTAACTGCCTCTTTCTCTGCTTCCTCGTGAGTTGATTTCTTTTACACTAACTCCTACAATTGCCTCCTATTTCTGAGAGACACATCTGCATATGGTTTCAGGTTTGGATATGTGTTACTTGGAAGTCCCCCTTGTGTTCTGTTATTCTAAGCACCTACTATCTGCCCCATCTGTCTCTCCAAATTTTGTACCGCTAGATCACGATTTTGATTTTCAACCATTATCTTTTGCTCGAATGCTTGTTGACTCGCCATCATCTTCTGCATACCCCCCATCATTTGTTTCATCATGTCTTCCATACTACTCTGAGGTGATTGGGGCTTGGGCTGATTTGCCTGATTCTACTGATATTGCCCCTGTGCCCTGTTCTGGTTACCGCTACCTTGATTACCACCCCAAGAGAAATTTGGGTGATTCTTCCAAAAAGGATTATATGAGTTGTCGTATACATTCTTGTTACCCTGGACTATGGCTGCATTGCCCATGATAAAGATAGACTCTAGATTTTTCGGACATACATCACTAGTGTGCCCTTCACCGCACACCTCACAAAACACCTTGGCTTGATGCACTGGTTGCACCTGTGATTGAGTCCTTCCTATTACGAAGTCTTTGAGTTCTTTGCGCATAACTTAAATATATGCTATCATGCCTGTGTACAAGTCTACCTCCAGTGCTCCCGGAGTCTTTTTAACAATATTATCCCGGTGATCACCCTGCCACTCTGAGCTGCTCTGAGAGAACCTGTTCAATAAAATGAATAACTCATTATAGCTCAGATCAAGAGCTTGCCCTCTAGCTGCAATATCAACAATACTTTTCATGGTGATCTAGACTCTCAATAAAGGTGTGTGATAGAACTTCATTCGATTAATGATGATGCGGACAATCTCTAAGCAATTCTTTGAACCTTTCCTATGCCTGATATAGCCCTTCTCCCGATTTCTGCCTAAAAGACATGATTTCCCTCCCGAGCCTCGCTGTCTTTCCATATGGAAAGAACTTAGTAAAAAAATTTCGTTTCTAAATTATCCCAAGAGGTGATGAAGTTCCCTGGTTCTTCCTGTAACCACTTCTTGGCATCCCCAAGTAAAGAGAATGGGAACAGTGTCAACCTCACATAATCAGCAGTGACCCTGGTAGTCATATAAGTGTCCGCAATCTCCAAGAAGGTTTGAATCTGTCGCTGAGGATCCTTGTGTGGCAGACCAGTGAACTTCCCGCTGGAGTGAAGCAAATGAATCATAGGATGGTTCAGCTCAAAGTGCCCTTCGATGGTAGGTTTGACAATACTCGAAGTGACATTACCCACAAGAGGTATTGTCACCTCTCGAACTATCGGTGGTGGTGTGTTAGATGCCATTACTTCAGGTACCACAACGATAGCTTCTTGATTGCCTGAAAATAAACTTCCCTCCTTCGCTGGTTGAAAAATCGTTTAGGCTCATAGCGGAATTCCTCAAGATTATTTTGATTAACAGATCTTCGCATTCTATTGTACTACCTGCGTTCAAATAACATCTAAGATCAAGACGTTAATACTTGGATAACTAAAGAAGTAATAGATTATTCTAATAAAACCGTTAATTTCTAAGTCCCTGAAAAACGGTGACAAAAACTTGTTGCTCCCAAACGCACACGCAAGTATACATGGTCGTCAAATAATATAGTGACTTGTAAAAGTCGGATATCGATCCCACAAAGACTTATGATCAATGATTATATAAGAATTCACTATTACTACTAATTATGCAAGTATGAAAGTGAATATTTGTTTTGTTTTCTAACTAATGCAAAAAAGTAAATAATTAACTAATGTATGCTAACCGATTGTAAATAACGGTTGTTAAGGATGTAATTTATCACAGGAGAAAACATCCCAAGATCATGTCACGTTTCGTAATCATGCTGCGCTTTTACTTTCGCCGGCTTGCTTAATTACCGAGTTATTTATTGACGAGGTTAATTATACAACTACAAATCTCTTGAGTCATCTAGTCGCATATTCGTATTACTTTCACGCCTATATCTCTATGATCATGAAGATTAACATAAATGCATTTATAATTCTTGTATTTCAACCAAGCAGGACGATCTAGGTATATCTCTATCCTAGACACAAATCCTTACCCCGATTTCCCGGTGGTGAGATCCTACTCTACTAATTAATTTGTATTATAAATGTAATTGTATTTTAAGTTTGTATGTTATTGTGGTTGTATTAAATTTGTATGAATATTATATGAATGTTGTATTAAATTTTCAGAAACCATCATGAATTTATAAATGTTATACAATTATATACATATTTCCTACATAATTTATACAGATTTTATACATGAAATCGTGAGCGTGGTTCGAAGCCCTGAGCGAGATACGAAGCGTGGTATTTATTAGAAACCTAACAAAAACTTTATGCAAAATTTATACGTATATATATATATATATATTTCATACTGATTTTATACACAAAATTGTAAGCAGAATTCTAAGACTTACGAGATTCGTAGTGTAATTTCGTATATGTTTTTTTTTTTTTAAAACTCCTGCTATGTTTGGTAAACGGATATATGTTAGTGTGTGTAGATGTGGATGGTCTTGTGACACCTGCACATTCGCGTGATCTCTGAACCAAACCTTATGCCTAAAATTAGAGAAAGGTAGGGATGACAATGAGGCACTATGGTATGGGGCAGGACATGGCGAAATCTTAATAGGACAGGGCGGGGATATCTAAATGGGGTCCGATAAACCTAGGGTTTAGCAGACAGAACTTCATTTTTTGAAAATTTCTTATTACCCTCAATATCACTTGGGTCAAAGATTAATAAAAATGGGCTCACATTTTCACATTTTATCCGATTTAACCTATATATATATACACAAGAAGATGCATTAATATTTTTTCTCATTTTGTTGACTTTTTATCTCATTTTTCTGGTTAATAAGTATTCATAAATTAATGAAAAGACAGTCAAGAATAGTGGTTGTCGTTACAACATTTCATAATTAATATTTATGGACCATTACAATCTTTCATAATAATGAATATTTATATCACATTTACATACATACAATAAATGTGTCAATTTATGAATTGTAATAGGAATAATTACTTAGCATAACTATCTCTAAGAGATAATTATTGATAATAATTATATTTTAATTTATTTATATTTAATAAGGTATAGTGATTTTATAAATTATCATTCATAGTTATACCAAAATACATTAGGTTTATGACTTATATTTCTCCCTCATTCCTCTATTCTCCCTCGCCTCTCTCTCTGGCCAAATACCTTTCCCTCTCTTCCCTCTCTTTTGTGCCTCTCTCCGATCAGATCTGACTCCGCCTCTTCACACATGGCAAGAGAATTTCTACTGCTCGTCACCGGATCTGGACGGAGGTAGTTACATGAATGGCGTGTTTGGTATGGAGGAAAATATTTTCCCAAAATTTACCGTCATGCCAAACACGCGCGAAGTGTAAAAGTTTGCCATTGATGAACGTCACTAGCCAAAGAACAAGAATAAATACTATTAATCCTGAAATTAATATCCACTTTTCACTTCATTTCTGTTGATGTTGGGTTTGGTGTTGTGACATTTGACCAAACATATCTTCTGAAGTACTGATTTGAATGCATAAAAATGTTGGGACAAATGTCCCAACATTCAGACCAACATTTTTTAGAACAGTTTTGCCTTTTATCACGCTAAGCAGTAATATTTTACTGTGAGGTAAAAACGACTTAGGTGTGGTAAAATTGGAGCTGTGTAAAACTTGGGAGAAAGAACCAAAGCTTGGGGAAGAAGTTGAGTAAGGAACAAGTCAAAGTTGTTAGAGGATTTTGCTCCTTAATCATCTCCAACAAACTCTATCAGCTGCCCACCTTTCCCTCACCTCCACAACCAATCGATGAACTTTTCAAGGAAGACTCTCTACTATAAATAGAGAGGCTACTGCATTGAATCGACATCCAGAATCAAAATGTAAATACCAAGAGAGCTCTCGGGATTTCATCTCAAAAATCTAAATCACAAGTGTTGCCTGAGTGTGTCGACAACATTCTGTCAAACATTACAATTGTTGTTTAGATTCTAGATTAGTTTTGTATGGAGTGATTGTAATGAGAGGTTGTCTATGTCTACTTCGTTAGATTTTTCAGGCAGAAGTCATATGCGACTTCAACTTCTAATTCCTTTCCGTTTTATCTTGTAAATCTGTAAAGAAAGGAATTTGTATATTTGTATATAATATATACACAATACTTTCGGTCATTGACCATCATAAGTTATATAATATATATAACCTATGATTTTAAACCTTTGTGTTCTTTATTTTTCCGCTGCATTTACTCTTTAAAGTTTCTGTTTTATCGAAGTGTTGTCACTGGTGCCAGATGACATTGTCGCCGACATTCGGAAACTGAATTGGCATTTGAATTAGTTTATTTCCAGTTTGTTTTTATTGTTCCATAGCATATTCGGACCTAAAAATTTCGATTACTTTTACTGTATACTAGGAAAAGTTGTAACTCTATGCTGAATTTTTGCTAAGAAGCCATAGCCATTTGTAAGTATTTTCAAGCGGGGAAACAACTGTTTCTTTATGCCCAAACGTTGTCAACCCTAGCTGAGATATTTGGGTGACTCGAAGTGAGAAAAATTTGAAAATCCATTTGAGTTCACCATTTTCATCTGAAACGATGGCGGCTGCAGCGGCAAACCGATCTGAGTTTTCATTTTTGAGGAGTGGAGACAATCTCAGGCTTGATATAGCTCCTAAAATACAATGTATCTGACAATCTCATGCTTGATATAACTCTAAGAGCTCCTAAAATACAATGTATATAGCGAATTCTTCATTTGGTTTTAGTATAAATACAGTATATTTTAATTTATAGATCTGAGTGTATTCGTCTGGTCGGAGTCCATGACTTCTTCTCCTTTGTGTATCTCAGATCTGAGTCTATTTAAATGTATTCGTCGTTTTTGAGTATAAATATAACTTATATGTATTTGGTTGATTATATTTTTGGGCAAAACTAGATGTATTTGATTGTATGTGTTGTTTGAATGATCTATATACATTTTTTCTGAGTACATACAGTGTATCTGAAACTTTTGTATCTGAAATTTTGTCGTTTGTATGCAAATTTACCTCTGTCATTGTTTGATACATTTAAATACAGCCAAAACTAAAGGATACATCAAAAACACGCGACATCAGATAAGATTGGATATAACTGAACAGTATATTCAAATACAGTGAATTACCATAAACTAGCTATGAATTGTAAATTGATAAAGCATAGCTACTAATGGTAAGGTAGTTATTCGTGTAAGTTACCCATTGTAATATATGGATGTCCATTACAATATGGTAATCTTACACAATTCTTTAGGAATCACATATACCACCTGAGGCAATTATTGTATTTATCATCATGAGTTTAAGTTCAATATTCTCCACTCATTCTGAACTTTTTTAGTCCATAACTAAGGTGGTTGTAGTCGAATTTATGTTTTTGAGTTTGTATGTTTCAATTTCAGATATTTAAACTTAAATATGTAATTTCATATTTAAACTGAAATAATTTTTTCCCAGGCCTGTCAAATAAGTTTTTATAAAATGTTAAAAGAATTATGAAGTTACTTCTGCTTCTCAACCTAATGGGACTAAAATTTGTGTTGACTAATTTTTACATTTGGTTTTCTTGATTTAGGTCTATATATATATATATATATATATATATATATATATATATATATATATATATATATATATATGTACTAAATGAAAGTACCAGAAATGGTTGATAAACAGAGGTTCTGAGAATGACATTTGAAACAAATCAATGACACTAACGGATGTATAGCAATATGTATGAAGTTGGGTAAAATGACCTTAATGAGCAACTTTGATAGGATCCACCTGTCTTTTGAAAAGCATAACAAATTAGTAGATATTACTTTAATACAGATATATTATTGAATTGGGAAGGTTTTGGCTTTAATATTAAGCATCAAAATCTTAAAAATGAAGTTTAAATATTTGAGAAAGAACGATCAACCTTATGAAAATATTTATTTCAAAGCGTAATTCATAGTAATGAGTTATGACTTTAAATTATACTAAAAAATAGTTGGTCAAAAAGATTACCACCTCCGACATCACCAATTGGAGGTCTTAGAGATATGTGACACATACATATTTTTATATATTTTACATTTTATTGCAGGACACATGTAATTAAAGAATGATTTTCCTGATATTTTTATTACCGTGCGGACAACTTTTTTGGTTTTCTATATAAATTGAAATACTTTTTCACTCATCAACAAACATTAGAAAATATTAATTTTTAACTCCTTTTCTCTTCTTTTCTTTGTAAATTCTACTTTATCTTTGTACACAGGTAGTAAAGTTATCCTTACTTTTCTCATTTTGAATTAGGATTAAGAGGAGAAAATCCCATAACCTCCACTGTTGGAATTTTGAAGTTCATTTCCTTAGAGTTTAAATTTTAAAATTGTGATTCTTATTAATTGTTAGTCAACAAGCTTGAATTATTATTGAACTAGGTGTGTATGGCCCGTGCCAGCACGGGCTCAATATTGTGAAATAAGTACATATTAGTATCAAATCAAATAAGCTGATATTATTTACATAGTAAGATAGGCAACACATGCTAATTCCTGGACATTATTTACATGCATTTTGAATAAATGTATGTTGTATGATTGGATGCACTTTTGTCATTCGTAATAGTAATCTGATTCTTGACGCCAACAATGTTGGCACATTCGGAATACAATTGACATCAATTTTCAAACAGATTAATCTGTGGCACTCCTCTTGGTGCTGGTGGAATAATATCCTTCTGCTCAAATTTACTAAGAAGGTTGTTGTCCTTTTCTCCTTCATACACCTGGTTGATTGCCAGAGTCAGCAGATTTGCTCTTTCTTGGTTGGAATAGTAGTGTTTCCTGGAATCAAGACTGTCATCACACCAGCAGCAGTTATCGAGGCATCTTGAAATACCTCTAATTTAGAGGAGAATCATATGAACCTCACATTTCATTGAGTGCTCTAATATTTAGCTTCAGAGCACACTGGTAGTGCAATAAAGAGGAAAAAGGACTTCGCCTGTAAATATAGAGAGAGCAAAAGGAGGAAGTAAACTGAGAATTAGACAATGATTAGCAAATTCATATCTCAAACACTTCATTGTTTTCAATTTATTAGATAGAATTTATATTACATCGATCCAAGTATGAAGTTGATTTTTTTAAAATAGTGGTGGTTAGACCAGCATTGTTGTATGGAGCAGAATGTTGAGCAGTCAAGAACGTGCACGTTCAAAAGATGAAGATAGCGGAGATGAGGATGCTGAGATGGATGTGTGGTCATATTAGGAGAGATATAATTAGGAACGAAGTTATACGGGACAAGGTCGGAGTGACCTTCGTGGATGATAAGACGAGTGAAGCTAGGTTGAGATGATTCAGACATATGAAGAGGAGGTGTGAGGATGCGCCAGTTATGAGGTGTGAGGATGCGCCAGTTAGGAGGTGTGAGAGATTGACAGTAGCAGGAGTTAGGAGAGATAGAGGTAGGCCGAAGAAGAATTGAGGGAGGTGATTAGACAGGACATGACACAACTCCAGCTGACTGAGGACATGACCCTAGATAGGAAGATTTGGAGGTCGAGAATTAGGGTAGAAGGTTAGTGGGTAGTTGAGTTTTTGTCACATTGTGTGGGTGAGGTTGGGGGCTAGCCTCTTCTTCTACTCGTCTCTCTTTCTTAGTCGTATTGTTTAGGCATCGCGTTGATCCTTACTCTTTTTGTGTGGATTACTATGTGTTGCTCTATTTTCTTTCTATTTGAATATTTTGTGATCTTAATTTCCTTGCAATCCTGCATCTACTACTTCTCTTTTGAGCCGAGGGTCTATCGAAAACAATCTCTCTACCCCATAAAGGTCGAGGTAAGGTCTGCGTGCATCTTACCCTCCCCAGACCCCACTTTGTGGGAATACACTGGGTATGTTGTTGTTGTTGTTGTAGTGATAGAAATCCAAAACAGAGAATTTTTCAAGGTCATCTATTAGAACCTTAAAATCATGGAAAATTCAAGCCAAAAGAACTATTTAAATTTGTAGAAATTAACTGGATGTATGTTTAACACCCCAAAGATGTTTTGTCCTAAGAACAAAGGGAACATAAAAAAATGACAAACGACAGTAAGAAAAAGGTAAATTCCAATGCAATAGAGTCATATATTGATTTAACAACAAAGCCTCTGAGATTAGTTTCAATTCAAGGAACTTACCGTAAGGAAGATTGTTCCATTCTAATCGGGATAACTAAAAATGATTAGGTAAACATAATATTTTCAGAAAACCCAACATTAAAAACACCAAATAGCTATCACATATCTCAAATCTTCTTAAAGTTAAGTCATTACTTGTAGATCTATAGTGACTTATCCAAATACTCAATCAATCAATGCAACTGCAAGATCAAAGTTATTTGGTCAATAGAGTAGGGCTTCGGAACTCTATTGGTATGATAACAAAAAAAACACCAGATATTGAATACACGTTAGAGTTCTACCTACATCTTTTTCATGCTCATTGATGAATGATATGCCACGAATAGTACCAACCAACCAAAAATTCAAGAGAAGATAACTTAACCCCTATGCCATCACTCATCAATATACCTTTGACGTCAAGCACACAACAGGAAAATATGGGTACTTTGAAAAAACAACACAATTCAAAATCACAAGGAAATGAAGATTACATCACAGAATCCGGTTGAAGTGTGTTCCCCACCTTGGATATGCATTGCTGATCTCTAACTGACTTGGCATCCTTGGGCTTTAACACTGTCCAGGAACTCTCTCGTTTCCATTGAGTGCTCCCTATTTCAGTTAAACCAATCACTAAGCACACCAAATAAGGCTAGTCTGAAGCAAAGTAATAATGGCTCATGACATAAGAGGGAAAAAACTATCAGAACACTTGCTCGGAAGTAATTAACGTCAAGATGCAAGGAAAATCACATAGAACATTAAAGTGATAAAAACAACTGGACTGAAGCTCACATTGCGTAGGAATGTTATATGATTTAAACGTAAGGATAAATCTTTCAAACGACTTCAAGGATGTTCGGAGACTGGAGAGAAGCTCACATTGGGTAGGAATACTGAAGAGAACCCATGGGAAAAGAATCCATCTATAAAAGAATGTGATGCCAACTTAGAATTCAGCAGACACACGAAACCATATATACAGATGCTGACAATTACATATGAAGGCAAAGGAAGGCCGAAGAGTACGGAATTAGTGAGGAAGACAAAAAAGGAGAGATAATCAGTAAGACTCATCAATAAGAAGCAGTGGAACAACACAAATATCCAGGCAAGTGTAACTGCTCAAAAGCACCAAGAACAACTCAGTGTCGAAACAAACAGGAAGGACAAAGATAATAAATGGTTATTTTGATCAAACAAATCTTTAGAAATTTATTACTTTATAAACTTAGAAGTGACATGTGTATACTTACTGTAACTAAATTGATACCTGAGAAGCCGAATCTTTAAGTCATCTTCAAAGAATTCAGGAAGAAGTCAATGAAAGTTGTAGAAGGAGTCCTTGTCAATGCTCCAAAACCTGTTTCTGGCGATCTGTGTTGTTCAGGAGATACTGCAAATAAAAGTAGTTTTTGTAACCAGAATGACTAATGAAAAATAAAGTAGCGATTTTTCTCAAAACCCACATATGAATACAATCTATCACTTCATATACCCATTCAATTGCCAGAACAAAAAGATAAACGGCATGTATAATTATCTTATGAGATTGATATTCTCCAACCGTCATCATATCATGTCCCTTACAATTGAAGTAAAACCCTACTTGAGTACATGACTCTCTCGTTATCTCAAAACAGAAAGTACGGATAAAACTGAACACCAAAGATAAATTTTGAACAACAATCAAGAAATTAAGGGCAAAAATAAAAAGGAAGAGAAACAAAATATGGAGAATCGCAGCATACATGAAGGAGAATCCGGAGCTTCTTGTGGTATACGCATGGCCAAATAGGAGCACAAATTGGGACTAAAGCCCAAAAATATAACCCGAAAAGGGAGAAACAATAACCAAAAACTGAAAATTACATGGCATAATCCATTGATAAACAAAGAAACATACACCACAACCAGAGAAGAGATACATAGCTTGTATATTATGCTTGTTAAATAGAGCAATATACATATGATATACACTGAATATACAGGAGTGTATATCACATGTATATTGCTAGAAGAAAAGCAACAGCAGTGCAGTCCAGCAGCCCAGCAGCAAGGCAGTCCAGCAGCCCAGCAGCCCAGCAGCAAGGCAGTCCAGCAGCCCAGCAGGCACAGCGCAGCCCAGCACTGCTGTGGCCCAACTGGGCCTCTCGTCCAGCCCACTGCACATAGTTAGGGCAGAAAATCAGTTACAAATATTGTATATTAAGAAAAGTATATTGTGTGTATATTGTAGGATATTCATTACCATAAATTAGTGTTATACACTTACCATAATTCTATAGTTAGAATTATGGTAGAACAAGGTTTTAGGAATAGATTAGGAATAGGATTCTCCTATTTTAACTTGTATATATATCTATTCAATCAATGAAAATAATCAAGGGGATTATTTCTATCATGGTATCAAGAGACTAGGTCTAAACAAAAGTTTTCTTCTCTCAAACTTTTGCCTCCTCTATTGGCCGAGAAACCCCCCCCCCCTCCCTCGGGTTTTTTCTCTCCAAATATCTCGTATTCCGCTCTCAAAAACCTCTCTTAAATTTATCCTCCTTCATTGTTCTTTCAAATATGTCTAAGAACAATTTTCACCCTGCCTCACTCACGGTTTCCAATATCAAGCTCGGCGTCCCAATTGTCCTTGAGATGGAAAGCGTTCAATATGCATTGTGGCGGAGTTATTTAAAATTCACGCTATCTCTTACCAAGTTCTTCATCACATAATTCCTCCCGCTAGACCCGCCCGTGCGGAGGATAATGAGGTATGGATTACACTTGATGCTACCGTTCTTCGGTGGATATACGCCACTATTTCAATGGACCTTCTACGACGATTATGGGCCCGATACCACGGCTATGGGCTGCATGGAATAGATTGCGTGACATATTCCAAGACAACCAACATTCCGTATCGTCACACTCGGCGAAATTCTCTCTCGTTCGAATGGGCGTATTTCAACGTTTACGCATATTGCAAGAAACTAAAGGAATTGGCGGATCAACTCCGTAATGTTGGCGCCAGGTGACAAATAATCGTCTAGTTCTACTGATTGGTTCTTAGGGCTTTGGAGGCCTATAATGGTGTTGGAACTCTCCTTCGCCAAAGCAACCCTCTTCCCGACTTTCATCAAGCCCGCTCCGTGTCGACATTGGAAGAAGCGGTTTGGCTAAAAAGCGACTACGGAGCAAGCCCGATTGTCATGGTGGCATCCTCTCCTAGTCGCCGGGTTTTGTTAATAATTCGGGCCAAAACCATAATAATGGTGGCGGCAAGAATAATCGCAAAAATAACAAAACCGCGAGGGCAAACGAGGTGGTTCTGTGGCGGTTCCGGTGAGCAACAAGCGGCGGTGGGTCCCATTCGAGTACAATGGGCCACCACCACCGTGGGCCCAAAGAATGGGGCGATGGCGATGGCACCCTCCAGAAGCCGCCAATGCCGCCTGGTCGCTACCCAAAGAGCCCAATACCCATTGAGGCCCATCGCCGCTGGCCTAGCAACGCCCCCACAAATGTAATGCGCCCGACGGCCAGAGTCCTTGGGCCCCGCCCTCCGCAAGCCCATCATGCGAGCCCCACTCGATCGATATCGAGGCCGCGATGCACACGTTGGGATTAACTCAACCGACCCAAATTGGTACATGGACACCGGCCACTACTCACATGACTTCCGAATCGGTATTCTCTCATCTTATTACAATTTGAGCACCCCTGGGAATAATTGTTGGTAATGGCGCTCAATTCCAATTCTAGGGTATGGTCGAAACGTTGTCTCCTCCCAATCCACCACTTCTCTTGAAAAATACTTTACATGCGCCTAAATTGATTAAAAATTTAGTGTCTGGTCCGAAAGTTCACAAATGACAATTACATTTACATTGAATTTGATCCTTTCGGTTTCTCTGTGAAGGATTTCAAGGCGAAGTCATCTCATGAGGTGTGATAGTAGGGGGATCTATATCCTATCATGCCCTAAGTCCATCGAGTCCGGCCTTGCCATCGACTTTTGCGACCATCTCTCCTTCCATGTGGCATACTCGTGCCTGGTCATCCGGGATCTTCTATTTTATCAGCTTTAGATAAAAATAGCTTTATTTCATGTAAGGGTACAAATCGTACTCCAATTTGTCAGTCTTGTTCATTAGGAAAAATTGTTAAGTTGTCATTTGTAGACTACAATTCTCATACTTCTATGCCATTTGACATTATTCATAGCGACTTATGGACATCTCCTGTTCTTAGTTCAATGGGTCATCGTTATTATGTTCTCTTTTTAGATGATTATTCTAGATTTTTGTGGACGTTTCCAATTGCGAATAAATCACAAGTGTTTTCCGTCTTCATAAAATTTAGAGCGTTCATTCGTACTTAATTCGAAAGAGAAATAAAAAATATTCAATGTGATAATGGGAAAGAATATGACAATAGGGAGTTTCGAGAGTTTTGTGCTACTCATGGGATAAATTTTCGTTTTTCATGTCCTCATACATCTTCACAAAATGGGAAAGCCGAACGCAAAATTCGTTCCATAAATAACATTGTCCGAACTCTCCTAATACATGCCTCCATACCTCCATATTTTTGGCATCATGCTCTACAAATGGCCACATATCTTCTTAACATAATTCCTTCTAAGGGTCTGACATATTCTTCCCCCCTAAAAATACTATATAATAAGAACCCATCTTATTCTCATCTTCGGATTTTTGGGTGCTTGTGTTATCCGTTATTCCCATCCACCACAATTAACAAACTTCAGGCTCGGTCTACTCCGTGTGTATTTTTGGGTTATCCATCAAATCATCGTGGTTATAAGTGTTTTGATTTATCCTCCAAGAAAATCATAATCAATCGCCATGTCATTTTTGATGAAACTCAATTTCCATTTACGAAAGTTCATACTCCCAAACCTAAGTCATATAATTTTTTGGATGACCAAATATCCCCGTATATCATTCGGAATTTTTCGGACATCTCCCGTACCCAAAATCCTCCAAATGGCCCATCGCTCACGCCCAACAAAGGTCGCCGCTTCGCCACACTCCAAATTTATTCCAAATGATCGAACAGCTTCCAAAGAATCGGGTCGGCCCAACCTGGCCTGAATTGGTCCAAACCGAGTCCAAATTTTTGCTTTGGGCCAGCCCATCGCTTGCCACCCGCCCAAAGAAATTTCAAAGAAATTCCCAAAATTCCATTAATTCTTCCTCGAGTCATAGGCCGGTCACTCGTAGTCGTGAGGTATTTTTACACCTAAAAGACATTTTAATTTACATTCTGATGTCTCTAGATCCCCTTTGCCCCGCAATCATGTGTCCGCATTAAATGACCCTAATTGGAAAATTGCTATGACTGATGAATATAATGCTCTTATTGATAATAAGACATGGGAGTTGGTGCCCTGTCCATATGGTATTAATATTATCAGGTCTATGTGGATTTTTGCTCATAAGGAGAATTCAGATGGGTCATTTGCTCGACATAAGGCGCGACTTGTTGGTGATGGTAAGACTCAGCAGGTTGGAATTGATTGTGGTGAGACGTTTAGTCCGGTGGTCAAACCGGCTACCATTCGCACTGTGCTTAGCTTGGCCCTTTCAAAGACTTGGCCAATCCATCAGTTGGATGTCAAGAATGCCTTTCTACATGGTGATCTCAAGGAAACAGTCTATATGCATCAGCCGTTGGGTTTCAGGGATCCCAACCGCCCTCATCATGTCTGTTTGTTGAAGAAGTCATTATATGGGCTTAGCGATCTCCACGTGCCTGGTATACACGATTTGCTGATTTTGTTTCAACTATTGGGTTCACACACAGCAGGTCAGACAATTCTTTGTTCATCTACCGCCGTGGTTCGTCATTGGCCTATATTCTGTTATATGTGGATGATATCATCTTGACTGCCTCCTCCGATGCTTTACGTCAGTCTATCATGGCCATGCTCGATTCGAATTTGCTATGAAGGACTTAGGACCGTTGAGTTATTTTTGGGGATTGCCGCCAAACGCGTCATTCGGTGGTTTGTTTCGCCTCAACAGTAAGTATGCGGCCGAGATCATCGAGAGGCTGGGATGTCATCCTGTAAGTCCACCTCCACGCCGATTGATGCAAACCCAAAGCTAAGCGCGCAGCCGCGGCACCATACGAGGACCCGACCCGCTATCGCAGCTTCTTGCGAGGGCCCTCCAAGATCTTACCTTTACCAGGCCGGATATTACATATGCGGTTCGGCCAGGTGTGTTTATTCATGCATGATCCCAGAGTTGAGCACATGAATGCAATCAAACGCATCATCCCGGTATATTCAGGGACACTAGACTATGGGTTGCACTTGTATCCATCATCTACATCCACACTTGTCTCTTACACGGATGCTGATTGGGGTGGGTGTCCCGACACCAGACGATCGACTTCCGGCTACTGTATGTTCCTTGGCAACAACTTGGTCTCCTGGTCAGCCAAACGTCAGGCAACTCTATCACGCTCAAGTGCCGAGGCAGAATATCGGGGGGTAGCGAATGTGGTCTCTGATTCATGTTGGCTACGTAATTTGCTTTTGGAGCTTCATTGTCCCATTCAAAAGGCAACCTTGGTATACTGCGATAACATTAGTGCCATCTACCTGTCAGGGAATCCGGTTCAGCACCAACGCACTAAGCATATCGAAATGGACATTCATTTTGTCCGTGAAAAGGTTGCAAAGGGTCAAGTTCGTGTATGCCATGTCCCGTCTCGTTATCAAATTGCAGACATCTTTACAAAGGGTCTACCAGCGGTTCTCTTTGAAGACTTTAGGGACAGTCTCAGCATTCGGAAACCGCCCGCTATGACTGTGGGGGTGTGTTAAATAGAGCAATATACATATGATATACACTGAATATACAGGAGTGTATATCACATGTATATTGCTAGAAGAAAAGCAACAAGAAGCGATCAATCAGTGACCAGCTGACAAAGCGATCCAGCTGACCGGACCAGCGGCAAAGCGATCCAGAAGCAAAGCGATCCAGCTGACCAACTTCTTTGTGGCCCAAACCTCTCGTCCGACCATTGCATATAGTTAGGGCAGAAAATCAGTTACAAATATTGTATATTAAGAAAAGTATATTGTGTGTATATTGTAGGATATTCATTACCATAAATTAGTATTATACACTTACCATAATTCTATAGTTAGAATTATGGTAGAACAAGGTTTTAGGAATAGATTAGAAATAGGATTCTCCTATTTTAACTTGTATATATATCTATTCAATCAATGAAAATAATCAAGGGGATTATTTCTATCAATGCTTGCCTGTCCTTTTCTATACCACGAAGACGCAGAAGATACGATTAAAGCGGTCTAGTAATGTGAAGTGGTGTTATGAAAAGCAGTATTGACAAATGGGCCAGTGGAAATATTGCATAGGAGTCTCGGACAGAAGCAACTCAACACCATATTAAGTGGCTATAGGGTGATAATATAGTGGGTAGTTTGGGTACGTTACATTGGTGCTTCATTGCTCGTTCTCCATGGCTCATGGGTGTCTCCAATTTTCTGGCAATAAGCCGGTTAAAATCGAGTTGTGTCGCTTTAGCGGTGATTCCGATCCCGACTTATGTGTTTTTCAGGCAGAACAATATTTCAACATCTATGGCTTTTCTAAGGATATCTGGCTATCTCTTCCTTTCATTTACTTCGTTGGTGAAGCCCTCGCTTGGTTTAATTGGTTGTATCGTAGCAACCAGTTCTATGATTGGAAGCGATTCACAGAGAAATTGGGTTGCCATTACCGTAGACAAACAACTACAAAAGTTGGCTTGTCTCCCATTACTGATCTACTGTTGAAAATGGATGCGAATTACTCTCGTATGCGCAACCACCTGGACAACATCCAGAATACACTGGAGATTGTTTCTGATTTGGACGATGGCAACTTAAACCCTACAGAAAATTCCGCGGTCCCTCCTGAGATGTTAGGAACTTCTATCAGTAATTTTTCCAACTCCACTACATCTACTTCCTTACTGATTTCAATTGGTTGCGAGTGTGATGTGGATTCACGGATGGAAATTGAAACTGTGGAGGAGGAAATTTTAGAGGACGCGGTTAACTACGTTTCAATTGATAATTTTGAACCTCTGCTATTTCCTAACAAGACAACTACGGAGGAATTTATGGTCCATTTACAGGTTATTCAGTATAAAACTCACCTAGCATTGTAGCTTATATTGTGTACGTAACGACTCTATGCATTATATGTGCACCAAATCTGAAGGAAGTCTTTAAAGATATATTGTGCATCGCAAGTGGTTTCAACTTTCAGTTATGTCAATGGTACGACACTGGACAGAGACCCCATAATGTATTGCTCTGTAGAGCTGCTACACTGAGGAGAAACAAATATTGTGAAGGTATTAAACCTTCGGGTTCTCTTGTTAGGATACATTTGTTACACTTTATATTTGGATCCGTGGTTATTGTTTTTGACTCGATAATCTTCTACAAAGATAGTTCATTCAACTTTGAGTTTGCTTTGTCTCTTGTTGTTGGTGAAGTATTGTTTTATGTGAGACTTGGCAAAATTATTGGCGTTCCTGATCTATATATGGTGTGTGCTCACCAATGTGCTGCATTAAGTAAACTCCCGCACGACACATTTGCTTTGGTACTCTTACAGGATCTTAGAATGGAAAAAGTTGCTTCCGTGGATGCCTTGATTTACATGGCTGACACTTTGCTTTCCTCCACTCAGATGCCATATTTTTTCCTCTTTTCTTCGCTTGTGACTTGCATAATCATTATATTGAGTTCCTTCACCATTTCTGACACATTCTTCCAGTTTCGCGTGTCTATGATAGTACGAATTATCTATCAGAAGGTCCCTGAGGAGTTTAAGTCAAGTGTGGTTTTTGTGCATCCCTTGAATTACTCTATATTGACCTTGTTCTTAATAATGTCATATTAGATTGTGGGTATTAGAAATGGATATTGGACGAGCCACGATGCTTGTGTGTTTGCTGAAGAATGCTTCTACCAGAGCTGTACTTGGGTTGTTGGAACGTTTCCCATTCTTGCAAGTTACACGTGAAACTATAGTGAGTGTTTTATAGGGAGTATTTCGTTCTGTGAGGCAACAAGGTGGAAGAGCTCATATTCTTCTGGGTTTTGCTTGTGCTCTTCTAGTTGTTAAAAATATGGACATGAAGAGTAGGCTCGCCATACTACGACACATACTGCATTCTTGTCTTAGTGGCTTAGAATCTGATGTACCTCTAAATTACAAAGCATTTCTTAGTTGGTTCACTATGCCGAAAATGTTAAAGGACCCATTGCTTTGGCCAAATTACATCTACTATGGAGCTTCAGGAGTTTTGTGGCTTTTCGGCTTTAGAAACTCGAGTGACCAACTTCTCGAATTCAAGCTTCCTATATTTTGTGGAGTTCTAAGTATATATGACAGAATATGCACAAGTATTATGGAAAAAATTACAGTTGGTGATTCGTTAAAGAGTTTAGTATGGCATGAGCTTTTGTTGTCTTTAGAATCAACTTTTTACTGCGGTTCTCCATGGATCCCTGCTGAAGCTCATATTACAGCTATTGGTGATGTTTGCCAAGTGATACACTTGAAATCTCCTATAACAGTGTTAGAAGGTACATGTATTTTTTTTCTGTCAGCTCGTACAATTTGTAGGACTTCCTATGATACTGATAAAGTGGGGAACGAGTCAGTTTCCCTTGCCTAAAGCTTATAGCGTGGCTGCTGGGATGTTTTTAGGTTGGCTTTAACATAAGGTTGATGAGGTCGTAATAATGCTTGAGCATGTGAACTGGTTGGAAAGTCTGGTTGCTATTGCGCTACAGATCTTGCAGGTTCAGGTTCTCAAAAGAGTCATCTCAAATGTTTTTTTCCACCTATGTAGGGAAATGGGGCTTGGAATGGCATTATGACATATGGACTTTTGGTTATGGTTTCGGGAGCAAGGTATCAACAGAGCATTTTCCTCGAAGGTTGACGTCATGGACTCTTTGAACATCTCTACACACACTCTTGTCGTTATAGAATATAGTGCTGGTGGTTTCTTTTTGGTATGCATATGGATCTTGGGCGCTATGATATTAGAGTTGCGACACTCGAACCTTGAGGACAAGGTTCTTTTATTGAGTAGGGGAGTATTGTTATGAATGGACCCAAAGCAGTATTAACAAATGGGTCAGTGGAAATATTGCATAGGAGTCTGGGACCGAAGCAGCCCAACACCGTATTAAGTGGTTATGTTTGGAATCTAGGGTGATAAATAGTGATGTGTAGGAGCAACTTAGGTTATACCTATTATGATTATGCTTAAGCAAAGACTATACTTCTCATCCCCAATTCTCTACTATCTCTAGTTACTTTATTTCTGCTATTCTCCATTGTAATTTAATAGTTTGAGTATTGCAAGTACTATTTAAATACGTGTCCATTCAGTTGCAGGATTTAAGACTATCAACTTATAGACTTAAATGACTATAGTTTCCGCAATTAGCAATTATATTCCAATAAGCACACACGTTGAAACCACTCTTTCTATAATATAGAAATTTGGAGCTCAAATCATGGTTAGAAACTAATTTTGTAATATTTGAATGGTACAACTCAATATTAGAAAGGTAATCCATCATTGTTATACAAGTTTATAGAAGTGGATTTAAGTTTAGGATTTGACTTTTGTGAGAAATTTGGAGAAAGTAGTTTAGGCTTATTGAAAATAGTCTAAGAAGGTTATCTATAAACTTTGAAGTTGTTTAATTTGGTGAAAATTTGGATTGATTTTGGACAAAAATTTGCAACTGAAACGTAGAAAAAGTTAGTTGTTGTAGCTAGCGTCAGTTAGATATTTTTATACAAGGTTAATACATTTTTGTAAACTATTATATATCCCTTTGTACATCATGTACCTTTCCTTTGGCTTAATATACCGACAACCCCTCAATTGTCAACAAATATTATTTAGACATTATGAGTTGTTTTAATTGAACACTTGAACACATAAAAAAATATTTTTTGTTAGACAATTCTGATTCAAATTATGAAAAAGCTTTACACGTGATCTCAAATGCTCATTACGTAAATAAGTAAACCACTTAAAATATATGATCTCATTTAGTTATATAGTTAATGGTTAAATTCACACCTGAACTATCAGTTTTTCGCGAGTTTCACACCCAACTATAAGTTGTTTCCTTTTCCTATCCGAATAATTACCATCTATGTTTTAACACACACCTCAACTATCAGTTGTTCTATTTTCTTAACTAATAGGTTAGGTTTTCAGGTAGGAAAAGGAACTCAACTATCAACTGATAGTTGAGAAGTGTTTTAATATATAGATAGTGACTGTTCAGGTAGAAAAGGGATCAACTGATAGTAATTAGGGTATGAAACTCGAGAAAAAATAATAGTTCAGATGTGTTTTTGACCATTACTATTAATTATACTATCACGACCCAAATAACGAGTCATGATGACACATACACTATCTCATCGGTAGGCGAACCATCCCCAAATCACGAGATACGAATTTAAATTTAAAGCAAAAAAGTTAAATAAGCAAGATTCTATTTAAGTCTCAATAACATAAATATTGGATAAAGTAAAAATACAAGCCATATCCCAAAACAGAATATATGTCATACAAGAGCGCTAATCATAAGTTTGATACATGTCCCGCAGGACGAAATAAATTATCTATGGAAATCGAATACAAAAAGCAAGTAAAGATGAGATTTCAGGGCCCATGGGTCGACCATGTATTTCACCTTGAAAGTCTCGGAAGCCGTCCCTCGGGATCAACCACGAGGTCTCGAACTGAAACACGAATTTGTACCGCACAAAAGTGCATCAAGTGTAGTATGAGTACAATACTAATACCCCGTAAGTATTATAGACCGACAATGAAGAAACACGCATGGACAATATAAATATTGACGGTCCACACACAGTGAAGAAAGTCATTTATTCCCTTAGATTACGAGATTGTCAAGTTCACAGCCAATTCAGGTCATAAAGCTTAATTCTTTCCCGACTTAACCATAAAAACAGTTTTATCAAATTCAAGTACAAAGCTTATGTCTTTTCATTAAATCATAAGAATGTATCATGGAACAACATAGTCAAGTAAGGATGATATGAATGCAAGTGATATATAATGAAACTGGCCAGTACAAATTCGGTATACACATGCTAAGGGCTTTTTCACATAGTCATGGCCAATGAGGGACTCGCGAGGTCCATATACCTCTCACTACGATCCGACATTTTCTCCTCGGAGGCTGAGAACCATATCATATCAAATAATATCATAACACCCGGAAACATTTTTCCTCGGACTGCGAAAGCATCATTCTTACCTCTATTCCGGCCTCATCGAACCATCTCGTACTTCAATCAATGACTTATTTCAACAATATGTATGTATGAATGAATGGAGCATGCATGGTATCATATGTCAATAATATTAAGAGAGTACGAAAAGGGTAAGCGAGTGTCATAGCATCTCATATTAGCAATTCAATTGCAAGAATGATCATTTTCTCACGATATTAACAAGATGTAGAATGATGAATATGAATCGGAATCTAAAAGCACAAGTAAAACTCAAACATGACTAACATAGACCACAAAAGAAACAACTATACCAAGCTAGTGAATTTATCACCACCTCCAATTCCCGACGGCTCACATGCATATCCCGTCAACATTTATATTCTATATACGCGTCTCCAATCGGACTCTAAAAGAGTAGCCATAACCTACCTCGAAGTAGAGTAAATAACATAACGTTCAATCCTTGGTATTTCCATTCCGGAGTGCCTCTGAATGTACAAAGTCTATCAAATATAAATTATATGTTAATATACGAGTTTGTAGACACCCATATCGCTATACTAATATTCCGGACCCAAAAAGGCATTCAAAAAGGCAATATCAATCCCCGAAGGGCAAAACTATAATTGTGCCCCAAAATTCTGTTCAATCTAGTCAAAATAGTACTCTACGAGATTAAACTCAATGATACTCATATTGATATACTTTAGTTTGAAACTCAAAAGCGAACCCAAAAAGGTAACCCCAAGCGTCTAAGGGCAAAACTAAAATTTTATTGAAAAATCGGTTTATTCATAACCTGTAGGTTCTAAATTCAGAAAATCAATCATGAATCGACCTCTAATTTAAGAAATTATCATTTCTCAACTTTGAGGCTCAAAACCCAATTTCTACTATCCAAACACGAGTAAAAATGATAACCAATGGAAGTAATCATGGAAAAACACCAAAATATAGGTTAGATACTTACCCCTCGTTGAAACAAGAACAACGCCTCAGAAATCACCTCAAATGGAGCTCTAGAACTCAAGATATGATGAAAATACCAAATGGACGAAGTCTGAAATTTTAAACTTAGTGATTCCGCTTCCGCGGCCAAACGTCCGCATCTGCGGCCTGCCACATGTCGCTTCTGCACATGCGGACCATTTTCCAGACTTGCGGCTTCGTAGATGCGGTTTTTTTTTTGCATCTGTGATCACACCAGCACAACAATTTCCTCCGACACTAAAATGGGCATAACTCTCTCATACGACCTCCGAATCCAAATTCTTTTTGCTACGGTTCCATAATTACGATACAAATCTAATGGTTCAATCGAAACACCATTAGGAGCTCATTTTCTCAATGTGATACCCATTATGCCCCAAGAAACGACGTTTAAACATTAAATATGAAACGCGTCATAACCTAATTCCATCCGAAACTCATCGGAATCTCACAGAAACTTGTGGACAAGTCCAAAATCATCATACAAACCTGATGTAACTTTCAAAACATCATAAGGAGTCGTCTTGATCCGATGTTGACCGTGGTCAACTCAAATCCTTTAAATTAACTAGTTTCTCAACCAAAGGTCCAAATCACTCTCGAGCCCCTCGGGATCTTTCCCAACGACTCGATTAAGTAATTAATCATGCTCCGGACCTAATGGAATTGACGAAACTCCGACACGGACCCATTTACCTTCGATGTTGACTTTGATCAAACTTTCTCATTTTCTTACTTAAGGACTTCCAACTTTACTATATTTGATATGAAACTCACCCGATTGCCTCGGGAGCCATGCCACCCATCCCCATAAGTCACAAAAGATCATACGAAGCTAACGAAATCAACAAATTTTCAACCCAAGTCTTATTTCTTTTCGTGATCATCTTTTTTACCACGACTAGACATATTAAATACTAAAATTGACTTAATTGTCAAAACCAACCAAACAGATTATAAAATTAGTTTCGTAAATTTCAACAGGTCATAAATAATATTACAAATCCAATGAAAACTTTAGGTCGCCAATCAAAACACGCTTTTCCAAAATGAGTAATTAATCCAATAATTAAATACTTGAATTTTTAAAATGAAACCTTCTCCCAAAGTGAACCAAATGATATTCGTTTGACTTCAAATTTGTAAGAAATTCAAAATAATTATTACAGAGCTTCTGAAATAAACGACACTCAAAACAGAGTATCAGTTCTTAAAACGACCTATAAGATCATTACATATACATATCATCTTCAAATGGGACATGCGTAAAGTTTTATGACTTGAAACTAATTAGTTTAATGAAAGGAGATGATATATTTTAGTGTTCAACTTATTTACATGAGTATTTGAATACGAGTAAAAAAAATTAAATTTAAATCAAAAATATCTAATAAAAATACTTTATCATGTATCAAATGTTCAATTAAAACAAACAGTAATTTAAATGTCTAAACGGAATTTTCTCGTAAACAATAACATGAATTATCCTTGATCGGAATAAAGATACATCATGTAATTGGTAGTTTCATGAGAATTCATAAGAATGTACCATGAAAAATCTGTGTACTCCCACCGTCAGCTGAATAAATAATTATGAATGAGAAAATACCATTTTTATCAGTATGCGTAGGAAGTGATCAATCATACATAAGAAATGAACATTGTTTGCATTACTAATATATAAGAAATGAAACAAACATACATTCTTGGTATTATTCCTTTTGGACACTACAATCGTTGGTAATTTTAGATGCCAAAAAGGCCACTTAAGAACTCCCTTGTAATACAAGAACAAGATCCAAAATCTACAATACCAAGTGCAGAATTAAGGGGTAAAAGCCATCATTTTTTCGGTCTAAATTGAATTAACTCGCTGAGAAAAAAAATTCTTCCATCCAAACAAAAGAAACAAACCGGGAAACAGAGAGCAGTTGTGATGCATACTGCAATTTTAGTTCTGGTACTTCATCTCGGACATCTTGAACCCAGGCATGTCAAAAGAGGATGAGAATTTCTCAACGTCAGCCTTAAGTTCTTCGATTTCCTTGTTGTTAACAAGACCCTTGTTGAAGTCCTTTAAAAGCTTTCCGTACTCCTTCTGGATGTTCAAGGTGATGGTAACAGCCCTATGGAGGAACTCAGCGATCTGCTCAAAGTCCTTCTCAACCAATCCCCTTGATGTCATGGCAGGAGTACCTACCAATAGGAACTTCAATTAGTTAATTCATGGAACCAAAACATTTGGGAAATTATGATAGTTGAAGAACGCCCTCCCATGTGTATAACCATAGAGTGCACGACTAGAATGTAAAATTGGCACAGAAGACGGTACAACTAGAAACACAATGGTGTCAAAGTAAATTTAAGGCAGGCTTTGTCTCTTTCCGCGTCATTTAGGGTGTGTTTGGTACGAAGGAAAATATTTCCATGAAAAATGGTCTCTTGAAAAACGAGTTTCTTACTTTTTTTTTTTGGATCAATAGTAAAAAAAATGTGATGGTGTTTGGAGGCGAACTTGTGAACGAAAGAGTCTTTAAGTGGGTACTTCTGAAAAGCAAAAATTGGCTCAAAAAAGAGGAACAAAAATCCACTTAGTACTGCAAAAAATCCGTTAAACTATGATGCCATTTTTCATTTGCTGTTAGAAAACCTGTTAAGTATTTCAGAGCTATATTTCAGAAGCTCTCCCCTATTTTGCAACCCAAAGCCCTTCTCAGTTCATCGAACTTAAAATTCATTCACAAAATAAAACCCAACAACTGAAGATTAGAAAAGGTAAGATGAGAAAAGACGATCAGAACCTTTCGGAACCACAATCAGGTTTAGAATGGTGTTAGCTTGCTTCTTACTTATTTTCTAGTATTTGGTAAGTAAGCAAAAAATATTATCCCAAGAGAATTTATATGTAATCTAGCAAAACACTATGGGTGAGTTTGGTATATCTCAAGAGAATTTATATGTAATCTAGCAAAACACTATGGATGAGTTTGGTATGACGGAAAATGTTTTCCTATTTTTCCTTGTTTGGTTGCACTAAATATCTTGGAAAATGTTTTCCTCAAAATAGGAGAAATGTTTTAAGTTTGAGGGAAAAATTTTCCGGATGAATAAAAATACACCAACGTATACCCAACCCTCCCCACCTACCCCCTTTCTACCCCACCACCAGAAATTGCACTTTGAATTCATAAAATCTCAAGTGTTTTGCTTTGCATATACACAAATGCTCTTAAAGTGACATTTTCCAACTTGCGTACCAAACACAAGAAAATGAGTAGGAAAATCACTTATTTTCAGAGAAAATATTTTCTTGAAAAACATTTTCCCCTTTACCAAACACACCCTATAAGGTGGGATGGGGTGGGGAGGGAGTGGAGATTCAGGAGTGGTGGGGTGGTATGGTCAAGGAACGGGGGTTAGGGGCATTGGGTGAGTGGAGAGGAGATTATAAACTTGGAATGTCACTTGTGGAACTTGTTTATCTACTTTCATTAGGAAATCATTTTCCTAATTTTTATGGAACTTGTTTTCCTAGAAAAAATGTTTTCAAAACATTGTGACCAACCAACCAAACATGGGAAAATTGGAAAATATCTTACAGAAAATGTTATCCTCCATGCCAAACACAGCCTTGAGTTTTTCTTCTTTCCAAGATCCAACATTTTATATCAAGCTCAAGATTTTGAAAAGGAAACTTCTAATTTACTTCAAATCACCCTTTAATCATTCGGATGTAAACAAAGTTCAAGGGGAACTTCTCGGGTCTATAGACATTAAAATAGAAATAGTGAATAAGAAGATATCCAAAGTGTCTGGGCTCTTACCAATACGAACACCTCCTGGGGCCAAAGCACTGCTGTCACCAAAAACAGCATTCTTGTTAACAGTGATGTTGGCAAGGTCACAAAGCTTCTCAACCTTGTTACCTGCAAAAAGAAACAAAATGGTTAAATTTGTATCAATCACTATAAAAGATTTAGAAGACTTCTCCAGATGATCGAGAATAAGAAAGAACTTTTACCAGTCAAACCAAGAGGTCTAAGATCCCACAGGACAAGGTGGTTCTCAGTCCCACCAGTTACAAGCTTGTATCCTTTGCTCATCAGGTAGTTACCGAGAGCAACTGCATTGGCTTTCACTTGCTTAGCGTAAACCTTGAAACCAGGAGTCGCGGCCTGTTTCAGGGCAACGGCAAGAGCGCCAATTTGGTGGTTGTGGGGACCACCCTGGAGGGAGGGGAAAACAGCAAAGTTAATCTTGTCTTCAAATTCATAAACTGCCTCCTCAGGCTGGCCCTTCTTGGGTGGCTTAGGGCCCTTACGGTAGAAAATCATACCAGCCCTTGGACCCCTCAAACTCTTGTGTGTGGTAGTAGTGACCAAGTCACAGTATTCAAAGGGATCCGCGGCTTCCTGTGTCCAGAAATAATGAGATTCAGCTCATTAGAATACAACATAATTTCCAAGATTCAACAGAAAATAACATAAATAAAGGGCAAGTTACACATTTGGCCAGTCGACCTTAAATATTTATTTTCGCTAGCAGTATATACAAAAAAATATACAATATTTTGAATAAAAAATGTATATTTTATGTATATTATACATTAATATACAAAAAATATACATTTGTTGGCTATTATTTTGGCCGGCAACTATTTATGTCAATTTCTGTCCATGTAGTCACCAAGACTAGTATCAATTCACCGACATAGTTCTAACATCAAATGACAAGGACATCTTGAAAGAATTGAATTCTTGAAACCATGGACAGGGCACATGCACTTTTCCCTCCTATATCACTTAAAGAATTGACTGCATGTTAATGACAACATATTTCCTGGATTATACCCCCATTTCTTTGATACATTTCCAAGTTAGTATAAGCAATAGGACCTGTACCTACTGAAATCCAAATGGAAATTAGAATGTAATTTTTTTTTTGAAGGACCAACATACCCTATTTACCGGAAAGGTGAAAACAAGAAAGGTACCAGCTAGCATCTTAAAAACAAAGCATCCCATTTTTGTTCAATTTTCTTAGATCCGTAAAATATCAGTAATATTCTAACAAAAAAAGAACATATATCATCATATTGAAACAACCTCCATACCTCCCAAGGTAGGCGTAAGGTCCGCGTACACTCTACCCTTCCCCTCCCCAGATCCCACTTGTAGGATTATACTGGGTATGTTGTTGTTGCTGTTGTTTCCTTAATGAAAGACAACAAGAAGACCTAGTGAAGTCACCCCAACTAAAAATACACAGACCTGACATCACACACAGAGATCTCGGATCACATCAATTAAAACGAATGCTAACGATTCACATCAAATTCAAGTGGTATCAGAACTATTATATGGAGCACAATTGAAATCATCGGTCCACATTAAGCCTCATAATGCTCATGTAAAGAGAACAATGGAATCACCAGTTCAACCAATTCTAGTTCCCACATTATAATCACTAGATCCACTTGTTAAAGAAAAGATCTTTAAAATTTTCACATCAAATCATCCCGAAAAACAATTAATCGAAATGAAAACATAGATCACGAAACACTAGTTCAAATCAATTCTCGTCCCCACATTGTTAAAAAAAAGATCTTCAAAAATTTCACATGAAATTATCCCAATAAACAATTAATCAAAACAAACACTTGGATCACAAAGCAAGACATCCAGATGTAGGATGTATGCAGACATTACCCTACCTTTGTGGGGTAGATAGACTGTACGTCAGCTCAAAAGAACGTATTATTAAAAAATACTTTAAAAATATCAAGATACGAAACAGACAAAGCAACAGATAAAACAATACACACTGAAAAGTAAGGAACTGCATCCAGATCTATAATACTTTAATGCAATTCACATAAGATCTAAATTAATACAGATCTATAAATCAGTGATTTACAAAATAGATTATTATTATTATTACCTGAGCAGCAACAAGGCCACTAATGTGAGCCATATCACAAAGCAAAAGGGCCCCACATTTATCAGCAATTTCTCTAAACCTCTTATAATCCCAATCTCTAGGATAAGCACTACCACCACAAATAATCAATTTAGGCCTAAAATCTAAAGCTTTCTCTTCCAACCTATCATAATCAATATACCCATTTGTCGAATTCACCTTATAAGGTAAACTCTCAAAATAGATAGAAGTCGCAGATATCTTCTTACCACCAGAAGTATAATAACCATGAGTTAAATGCCCACCAGATGGTAAATCCAACCCCATAATCCTATCATGTGGGTTTAATACAGCTGTATAAGCAGCAAAATTAGCTGGACTACCTGAATATGGTTGAACATTAACACCCCATTTAGTTGGGTCTAAATGAAAAGCGTGCAAAGCACGTGATCTTGTTAGATTTTCGATTTGGTCTATGTATTCATTACCACCATAATAACGATTTCCAGGAATACCCTCGGAGTATTTGTTGGTTAAGGCACTACCTAAGGCTTCGATAACGGCGAATGAAGTGAAGTTTTCAGATGCGATGAGTTCGATGCCACGGCATTGACGGCGTTTTTCTTTTTCGATGAGGTCATGAATCTCTGGATCGACGGTGGATAGAGGTTCATTACCCCAAACTGTAACGGGATCCATGAGGGGCAAAAATATGGGAGAAGAAATGTATAGAGAGATAGATAGAGAGAGAGAGAGAGAGAGAGAGAGGGCGGAGGACGAAGAGGAATGGGAATGAACGGGGGATATTTAAAGAGGTGAGGATGAACTAGTGGCCAATAGTGTCCTTGTCTGCCCCTTCCTTTAAAAAAAAATAAAATTAAATATGTCATTAAACTATCATAAATAACTCATTTATACCACTTGTCAATTTTATAATATCAATTTTATGATATGCGATCTCCAACTAGATTATGGTTGTGAGGTATCGGGTGTATGAGTCAGATTTTATATTAATCTGAGATTTAAAATTGAGCTGATTTAATTAAACGACATGAACCTCTAATTGGAGGCCACATGTTAAATTTGATATTGTAAAATCAACATTAATAAAAAAAATGGCATGAATGAATCATTTTTATAACGGCGGTGGCATAAATGAGTCAACATATTGACGAGTGACATAAATGGGTCATTTCCGATAATGCAATGACATATTTGAGCCTTTACATTTTTTTATAATAAAAATTTATTCGAGAAGAGCTCAAATATGTCATCTAACTATCGGAAATGATTTATTTATGTCACTCGTGAATTATTTGACTCATTTATATCATTGTCGTTACCAAAATGGCTCATTCATGCCATTTTTCATTAACGCTAATTTTTACATTTCCGGCGTTATTAAAAATGACATGAATGAACCACTTTGATAACACGGAAGAACCATTTTGATAACATCAATGATATAAATGAGTCAAATTATTAACGAGTGTCATAAATGAGTAATTTATAATAATTTGTTGGTATATTTGAGTTTTTTTATTTATTTAATAAAATAAAAATACAAGTTAATTAATACAATAATTAAATACAAAAAGTGTATACTCAAACACTGACATACACATATTAATTTGATATAAACATATTATGAGAATAAGTTTGTTGAGTGTCCCACATTAGCTAGAGATGAAGATTTAGCCAGGTTTTGAGTTTGAGTTAGTCATAAAATTCATTCATTACAAAAATTTATCTATTTTTTTTATTTTTCTTCTCTTTTTCTCTTTATGAAAACTTATATATATATATAGTTTTTGTTGGTGAAGTTGATGTGGGGTTGGTGAATGGAGGGACAGAAAGGGGAATGCGTACTGTTAAGTAGTTGAATGTTATTGTTAATGGAGGGATATAGTATCCGGCTAAATGAAGGCTCAACAATGAATAAAAATGGTAAAAGACCCAGTCATAAGTAAAAATGACATAGACAATAGATATTCATTTGTTGTATGCGATAAATATGGGCCGGTAATACTCACTTTATTTGTTTATCTTGCATTATTATATTTGCTATGGGTAAAACTCTAAATGATTATTGAAATCCCTAATTGGGACTTGATTATAATAGAGTTGCTAGTCTTTAAAATAAAAATGAGTTTTTGAGTTTTTTGGTAAAAAATTGGATTTTCTTAGCCTTTAATTAATTCTGAGTTTTTAATTAACACTTGATTAACAAATAATGATAATAATTTGGTTCTTCTCCAATTTGACATGAATTAATATTTTGCAAGCTAGTTTGTAATTGTCTTTAAATAAAAGTGTGAATTTTCTTTATTAATTAAAGTTCGAGTAGGGAAACAAACTCCTTTAAATGCTTGACCTCATGTTATATTTTAATAAAAAAACCTTATTTTGTTGAAATTATTGCTAAAGAGACAAGTGTTGTATTTTTTCTAAAAAGACAAAGGAGGTATATTTGCTAAAAGGAGGGATTTTACGAAAAAGGATTTTGTGCATCAAAACTTTAAAAGTGTCTGTGTGTAAATCTTTTGACGGAAAATGATTTGAAATGACTATTATACTTGCAATATTTTTAAACACATAAACAGTTTTAAGTAATATTATATTATATAAGACCGAGGTCAGCCATATTTTACGGATCCTTAATATCGGGGTGCCTAACACCTTCTCGGAGGGATCATTTGAATCCTTATCCGAACTCTGGTTGAAATTAGATTTTTTTCTTGTTTTGAAAAACCCTTTCAAAGATGGTTTTCCTATTTTTTCTTATAAAGTAGGTGTCGACTTGTCAAAATAAAATAATCTCAAGAGTTCACAAGTTATCCAGTAGTTTTTATGTCCCGCGTAAAAGTGAACCGCATCAGCACAATGTTCACAAAATTCACATCTTTCTCTTGCTCATTATACCCTTCATGATCACAGGGTACCATCTCGGTTGCACCTTGCTTTCTACTCATACTTGTTACCGCATTCACTTTCTTGATTCATTTATCTATCATATGCTTAATAAGAACTGCCATTTGGGTCACCAATTGTGTCATAGTCTCATCCCTCTCTTCTTCCTTCTTTAATGTCTCTTTACACAAGACTTCTGAGGACCTCTCCAACTATCTCCGACACTCTAGTGTGCTAAGCATGATTCATGTTTGTTAGCTTATCAAGAAGTTCACTCACCACGGTAAATGAATTGTCTATCAAGGCACTTTCTGCTATATTGTTGGTCACTGACTTGTTGACCGAGTCAAGCACTCGATAGAATGTTTGGAGCAATACATCATCGCTCAACCCATAGTTATAACATTGTTTGAGCTTCTTTTTTAATCTTAGACATGTTTTATGCAAAGCTTCACCCGCATTTGGGGAACGTCAAGATCTCATCTCGGAGTTGGAGCATACGAGCCGATGGGAAACACCTCTCGAGGAATGCCTCTACCAATTCAGTTCATGTAGCGATGGACTCAGAAGGCACGTCATCCAACCAAATATTGGCCTCCCCCGTTATAGAGAAGAGGAAGAGCCTCAGCTTCACGACTTCCTCACACACATTGGGATGACGAAAGGTGAAGCACACCTTGTTTGAAGTTCCTTAAGTGCCTAATCGGGTCGTCGGATGTCGATCCCCCTGAATAGGCCCTTGTTGTTGAGCATATGGAGCATAATGAAGGTTATGTAGGAACTTACATTTCTCAAAATTTGGGGTGGTCGGATGACATTAGCAAATATGGCCATCTCTATGTTTTCCTCATCATCGGATAACTCTGCCATAACACCTATACCACAAAAACAACAAGCACACGTAAATTTAGAAATAAAGATTTAGCAAAATAATAACACAATTAAGAAATTTCAAGACCGTATTCCTTGACAACAAAGGCAAAATTTGATCTCGCCCAAATTACACCATGAAACAGTATAACGCGGTCGTTGTCAAATATAGTAATCCAACTAGGTTGAAGTCGAATCCCACAAGGAATACAATGAAAAATTAATCCTAGTCGCGTTGTATCATTGCTTTACTAAGTTCTTTACTTCTATGATAACCAATTTTCCTTGTTTTAACTATTCATTTAACGACTTTGATTAGCAAATAATATATCAAATAAGGTGGAGAGCTAGGGTTGTGATTTAATACATGGAAGTGATGTTGGGTTATGCTATGGTTGGGTGTAATAAGAGTGGTATGGGTCATGTGGACTGCTTTTTAGGTGGAGATTTTCAATTGACCCCCATAATTTCACTTTAGGATTTCACAAGCTCTAAAGTGTGGAATATTAGGGCACTCATTATTTACCCTTAATTGATTCCCTTCTTATTAAAGTTCATTAAATGAGGTTTAAAGCTTCAAGTTCTAATTAATATACCCATTTTCTAGACTCTAGCCTCATTTTTCAAGTTTGACTACAGACAATATGCATTAAAGGGGTGTTTTCAACCATCTCTTAAGCATTAATCATGAGAGGTAATTAAATATCACATTTTTACACTATTTCATGTTTATAAGCTACCCCAACTATCACATTTCATATTTTGGGTCACAACCCCAATATAGGTTCTAGCCACACATGTTAAACAATAAATGAAACACAAAGCAATAAATGAAATGCAATATAAAAAATATTAAAGAAAGTTTACAATGATATTATATTGATAATGGAGTATGTTTCTACAAAATAAAACACAAACTAAGATTCTTGAAATAAATGAACTAGAGATGAATAGTGAAGAGAATTTTTGTTGTCTACTCAAAGACAAGACATAAAGTGATATATGATATGTTGTCTCATCATAAAACCCTAGGTACATATATATAGGGACTCAATTTTTGAATTTGACTTAATTACAAAATTACCACTGTCTGACCACTCTGCGACCGTAGAGTAGAACCGCAGAACTGATCCGAGGTTTGCAAAACAGAGCTAGGATTCACAGAGTGGGTCTTGATATGGACTGTCTAGAACTGCAGCATGAAGTGCGATCCGCAGAACTGAATTGTGGTCTGTAGAAGCACCCTTAAACTTCTCAATCCGAGTTGGACTTGAAGTGGAGCAGTGGTTCGCAGACCAGACTACGGTTCGAAGAACGGAAGTGCGAACCACATATTGGATCGTACTTCGGGGCTCCGGACTCTTTTATTCACTGTTGAAATCTACGAGGTGATAAAAATCAAAACCACTCCTCAAAGAGAAAGTGTACACGGTCGTATGCAATATAATTTACCCAACTATGAGTCGGGATCAAATCCACCTGGAATAATATAATAGGCAATCAAGCAAGTAAGGAATTATCACTTTCTAAGCTAAGCCAAACACATTTTCAATAGTTGATTTTTGATTTAAAAACTAACAAAGATAATACTAACCTAGAAAGCGGAAAAATGATCAATGGCCACAAGCATGGATACAAGGGAAAGTATTCTCAAGTAACTATCCAATGTATTTTAAGATTTTACAACTAAGAGTGAGTTTATGTCATAGATAATGATTTCTAAGATCTCATTGAAAGTCTTCCAACCGAATCAATGAATTTCACTCTAAGCTTTTCCAAGCCTTAGAGTATGATATTAAACACATGCAATTGAATCTCAAGTTAACTTTTATATTCCTAGCTCAAGTTATTAAATTAGGTTTAAAGCCAAATCCTTGCTATTTACTATTTTCCTAACTCTTACTCTCTTTTCCAAGCAATGGAAGAGTAACTAGGAACAATTAATGTTGACCACCATTAAAAGACATTAAAGCACAAAGAGTAAATAGAAAACAGCAACCCACTTTGATAGAAATAAAAATCATTCAATACATAAGCAAAATAAGAGATTCAATCCAAACTTTAACAATGTATATTTCCATAAAAAAGTTTCAAGCTTTGGAATGAAATACTACACACTTAAATATTCAACACATAACAAGAAATTGAAGAAAGGATTAACAATTTGCTCAGTAAAGTGCTTCAATCTTCTCTTCCAAAGTGTGGTTGGATAAACCCTAGTTTTCAAGACTTGAAAATGCCAAAGATGAGGATAAAGTCCTCAAAGTCTTGCTTTTGTATACCCCAATTTTCTCACATGAAAATATGGCCAAAACAACCCTAGATTTGCAAATCTGTCAGTTTTTGTGCTTATAACTACTTTTGTCATTTTTTTCATTTTAACTCCGTTTTGACTTGTTTTCACTTGGTTTCTTTCCCAATCACTTCTAAATCATATAAACCTATAAAGTGAAGTAAATTATACTAAATGCACTATTTTTTAATCAAACATAGCATAACTCTAAGATTAAAGAAGAGATAAGTTGGTATTTTACCAACTTATCACGGGGTTGCTTACTCTTCTGCGATCTGCAGTCTGATTTGTGGTCCGCAGGAGCGGCCTTCTCAACACTTCTTCCTTTTTTCATTACTTTTGTCAACATTTTCACATTTTTGGTGTCCCAAGGCAAAAATCTTACAAAAACTAAAATTACATAAGAAATATGTACTATGAATGCATTAAGGATGTCAATAATCCATGAAATTAGTATCAAATGTGCAATAATTTCTCGGCACATCAACATCCCCAACTTAAATTATTGCTTGTACTCAAGCAACCTAAACATCACCAAATTACGACTAATGACAAACAAAGATGACTATAGTTGGTTCTACTAACGAGTCTACAAGCATGTGTTTCACAATACCGACATCCCCTCGTATTTTTCAAAACAAAGTTTCAAGAGTGCATTCCTACAATCAATGAGCCTATGAAAATCAAGCCTCAATAGGTGTCTCAATGCTACTAGTGACTAGATGCGCTAAGACATTCAACTAGAAGAGCTTTCATTTCACAAGGTTCATGCAATTCAATGTGCCCTCACAACAAGGAAAGTTTCATACTCACACAAAAATTTCTTTTCAAAACAGGGGACAAATAAGATCACTCACACTCGCAAGGAATGTCAAGTATCACAAGTGCTATGTCATAGGCTTTCCTTATTTTAGTCACTACTACTCAAAGAGTGCTTGGTTTCAGATCTCTAAGGACTTTCTCAAGATTATAATGTAGGCTTAGGGAAGAGTAGGATATTCATTTAGGTACAAGTGACTTTTTCCTGATTCTGCACTACATGTTCTTCATTCAATTGCTCAACTCCTTTTGTTTTCCAACTTCCTTTTCCACCTCTTTTTATTCAAGTATCCCTACTTTATTTCATTCTTTTCGTGATTCATTTTCTCTTTTATTTTCTATTATTTTTGCATTTCAATTTCTTCCTTTTATCACTTCTTTTCTTTTATCTTTTTCTAGAACCACTCACTTCACGATCTTTTTCTCTTTTGTTCTCTCGTATCCCACCCTTAACTTAGGCTTTTGACCTCAATTAACACTTTTCATGCATTCAAGAAGGGATTTGGTTCAAAAGATGATTTATTTCAAAAAGGATTTCAGTTTGTATTGTGGTACCCAAAGAAAAAGTTAAAAAGCTCAAAAGGGTACAACTAGTTCTCTCAACTCACGGATATGTCAAAGAAGTCTTTAATCAAGAAGGTTCATTCTCATATGAAGACTTAAGATCATTTCCTCAACCAAGCAACTCTAGTTTCGTGGTGAAAAACCAACGAGGTATGTTCTAGTTAACACAAGATAGCAATAGAATCCTCACCACTCTATGCATATGAACTACAAGAACCGCTACATTTTATACTCTCTATCGAACACAAGGCTATCATCTCATGAGATTCAAACACAAGTATACATAGAGTCACAAAATGAGGCATGCTTTCATAGAACAATCATTTAAAGTATTATGCTACACTTGTTTTCAAAATTCAATTTTTAGGAGTGTTACCAAAACCAAAAAGAGCTACACATGCTAGAAACTACATACAACCACCAATCGAGTCAAACTATTCTATTACTAGGCCATGATTATTGAACATACACGCTTGAAAAAGAACCAGGCAAAGAAAACCCAATGGAAACAAAACATTAACTAAACACATATATACAAGCTAATTGTCACTTCATTTCTAAAAACATACAAGGTACCCCTACCCCAACTTTAAAAATATGTGTTGTCCTCAATGCATAAAATAATATAAAGTACAAGGACAAAAAATTTGAGGGTCTCCCTGAGGCGCACTAAGCGCCCTCCTGAGTCTGGCTCACGGATGTGGCCTCTGCTAGGGCATTAGTGCCCTATGATTGTGGAATGAGAATGAGTGCCTCTGTATCACGCATCACGAGCTTATCTGTAGTGGTGGTGGTGGACTGGTCACTAGAGCTTGTGGAATGGTTCCCACAACTAGTGGAGGAGTAGGACCTCTAATGTCAACATCTGTCTGTGGCTCTTGGGTTATTCCACTAGTACCAATCATTGAGGTCTCCTCAGCGTGCCACCACCGCATCAAGAACTGCCTTCTCTATTAATGGAAGGTCTTCCTCAACTCTCTCAGCTATTGTACGGGGCTTTTCAAGCCCTCCTCATTGGTCTCATCATCCTCATCATCAACCTCTCCCTGCCTATACGATTCATCCATAGTCTCACCAGTACCCTCTTTATGTCCCTCCAACCCGAGCTCACTCATCTATTATGGCTCTACACTCTATGGATGAAGTGGGATACCCATGAGGTCATCGATCTCAGCAGTCTTCAAGTTCTCTACTTCATTATTCAAGCTGTCTACGTTTGTCCAAAGTGAAGAAACATCACTGATGCTATCGGCCTCCAACCTCTGTACCTAGCCTGTCAAGAGGACAAGTGCATCAACATGCTCTTTCTGCCTCTGTTTCACCACATCCAAGGCTTCCCTAATCGAGTCTAAGGCACTTCTAATCAACTCCAAGATTCTTGCCTCAATATGAGAGAATTGAGCATCAGCAATCGCAATAATCTGGCCTATCCTCACTATCCCGACCCTCAATAGAATAAGAGCTGATCTCGTAGTATCTGAAGGGACAGAAGGAGTAGTGGCTGCTGGAGCAAAAATACATGTCGGTGTAGAAGTTTCGGTTGTAAAAGAAATAGATAAAGTGGGGTCGACCGAAGTGGTGGCCTATGTCTCTGTCCGCTCAGATGCAGATCCCTACAAATCAACTAACTCAATATGTGGAGATGTGTCTACTGAGGCACTAATGGTCTTTTTTTTCTTTCTTCTTTGATTTTCCTCAGTATGAACCCTAAAAATATCACATGTCAACAAGGCGTTGATGACATTATCAACTAGATGTAATTCAGGAACCTTGTCTAGACGACACAACTCTGTAATTAAGCAAGGGAAATGGAATGATGTTTTATTCTGTTGAGCTTTCTTGCCATGCTCATTCTCAATCACATCACCTATATCAATTTGGACCCGACTCATTATGGAAGCAATAAGAATAATCTTCTCTAGTTGGATGTCGTTTCATTGTAGGATGGCTGCAACCGACTACTCATAAAGCTTAGCCAAAATTTGACTTCAGTGTTCAGGGTGTTCTTGTAAATCTTCTTGCCCACAGCTATCCATTCTAGTGTCTCATTGGTCACAATTTCCACTGCCCATGGGAACTCATCATATTATCGGCCTGTGATTTTGATAGAAAACTCATTATGATCATGCTCAATGCTAGGATAAATGGCGTTGTTGATTGTGGTGCTGCCATAAGGAACGGTGGCCCCACGAACAATTACCTCCTTAAGCAATGCCTTGGGTTTCCCTTTTGTTTTCTTTGGCACAGAGGCAACATAAGAAGTGTAGAATTGATTGTCTCCTTGTTGTATTGAGGCAATGGTTCAAGAAAGCACTGCCACCCATGGAAGACTATCAAGTCCCGAATTCTCGAGAATTGGTCCCTCAAACCATTCATGTATATCCTCTTCTCCTCAATGATGGTCTTCTCCTTACTCTTTTAATAGAGTTCTTTGGACCCTTTCACACTGAACTGTTTGACCTCTTGGGTCCTATTCTGTCTTAACTCAGTCGTTCAGGCATTTTCCTTTGAGAATTCCCCTCATCAGAATGGGAGGATGAATGCGCTATGGCATGAGAGGTTTGGGACCCCTCATCACTAAGGACAATAGTGTTGGGGCACTTTCGTTTATTGCCCAGCCCGACGGTTGCTTTATGAGTCCGCAATGTTAGTTTTCCTTGGCTTTGGGGTATTAGTTGGGCCAGAGCGGGCCTCAAAGATCTAGCCGCTTGTACTGACTCATTAATGGCAATACCCTTTGGCGCTTGAGTTTTCTTTGAAGCCATATCTGCAAACAAGAGACGTGAAGAGTCTTGGACTATGGTATGAAAAGCAAAATAAATATTTTTGTGTTTTTTCTAAAGTAATTGCAAGAATAAAACACACAAAACAAACAAGAAGTTATACTACAAATTGAAAAAAAAAAACAAATGTAAAACCTAGAAACAAGTTTCAGTGAGCGCAGACCTGGTATGCGGGTCGCAGTCCAGGTTTGTGACATCGCAAACCCAAATTGCAGACCGCAGACCGCGAATGCACTTTTTCCCATAAAGTTCAAGGTCACTGGGAAATTATGCGGCCTATTATGCGATACACAAATCCATTTTGTGACCTTAGGGTTTGCATGGGATGTGGGGTCCACAGTTTTCATAATATCAACTGCATGCAACTTAGATATTATACCATCAGGCAAAAGGCATCGTTAAATTGCCTTTTAATTTTTTTATTCCACTGGGTAATTTTGCAGACTGGGGTGGTGTCCTTCTGCGCCTCACAAAAAGGTGCCCAGTCGGCGCATTATGGGTATTCTCAAGGATTTCACCTCAATTTTTCAAAATCCGGTGTTGCCACACCCATATCAGCACAATACACAAAGATACCACCCAATACATGATTTTAATCAACGCTCGTAGGTACTTAGACTTTACTACGACTAGACACATTTAACCATTATAGGCATGCATAGGCACTTTTTTCAATTATGATCAATTCACACTCTTCTTACACAAACCTATGATCCCAATTCAAGAATAGTGCAATTAAACCCGAGCTCAACCCTTCTATATCATCATTTCACAAATTTCATGCATGTACAAATTCTCGTTCTCAGCGATTTTGAATAAAAAAGGATCAAATAGGGTAAAAATTGGTGATTACACCATCAATGGGCTACATACAAACACCACACAATCCTCAGCCCAACCCCTACAAGTTAAAGTTCATGAATATCACCTCTTTTTTACCTATCATTGCGAGAAAAATAATAAGGAGAGGTGAAACATACCTTTTTATCGACTAAGAGAAGTTAGGGCTGAAAAGCCCTTTATATACCTTTTTGCCCAATTTTCATTGCGAGTCGGGTTGTATTTCCAGTCTATGGTCCGCAAAACTGGATTGCGGGCCACTTACCTTTGCCCTAGCTTAGCTGATGTGGCACCTATTTTGTGATTGCAGAATCGATCGCAGAACCGGACTAGGATCCGTACAAAGGGTCATTTTCTCTGTAATTTTGATCGAAAACTCCCAGGTACACTGTGTAATTCTATGAACCAAAGTGTAGTCCGCAGTTCAGTAATGCAATTCGCAGTTTTGTCTCAATTCCACCTTTTTCTGAGTTCCTATACTTTTTGTGGAGTTTTACGGTCTATTGTGCGGTTCGCAGATCGTGATTGTGGTTCATAGAAGAGGCCGCACAATGGTCTCTCTTTTTCATTCAATTTGTTTGCATATATTTCTATATTTCCTCCCCTTTTGCCTGTGTTTTCCAGATCCTACACACTCAACAAACTATCAAACAATAAAGCAAAGAAAACAAAACTAAAACTTTGGGTTGTCTCCCATTTGCATTGATTTAACGTCGCGGCACGACAATTGTTATCAAATTTTCTTCAAGGTTCATGGATGGTGATGATTGTGTTCACTCTATGATCATCCACACTTTCCAAATAATGCTAAACTTTTTGGCCGTTCACCTTGAAGAGGTAGCCGACTTTGCTCTCCAATTCAGTAGCACCATAAGAGAATACCTTCACCACTTTGAAAGGGTCGAACCATCTTGACTTCAACTTCCCGGGGAATAATTTGAGTCTAGAATTGTATAGCAAGACCAAGTCTCCGGGAAAAAATTCCCGCTTCAATATCCTCTTATCATGGAGTAACTTCATCATCTCCTTGTAAAGAACGGAACTTTCATAAGCTTGGAGACAGAACTCATCCATCTCATTGAGTTGATCTACCCTTAACCACAAAGCATTTACCCAATCAATGTTGAGTTTCTTCAATGCCCAAAGTGCCTTGTATTGTACCTCTACCGGAAGATGATATGCCTTTCCAAATACCAACTTGTACGGTGACATACCAATAGGGTACTTGTATGCCATTCTATACGCCCACAAAGCATCATCTAGCTTTCTCGACCAATCCGTCCTCATGAGATTCACCATATTTGTCAAAATGCTCTTGATCTCCCGGTTGGACACTTCCACGCCTGTCTCATGGTCGCTCACCTTTTACACTTCTATGTCTAGTATGATTGTCAAACTAGCATGTGATCACTTCTGTGCATGAGTGTTATTGTAAATCCATGGTGTGTTCTGTCATGTTTTTCCTTAGGTGTTAGGTGTCACCATGTCAACATAAAACAAGTGATCCCAACCCCCTTTACGTCTGTGGTTTATTCCTTAAGTTGGCATGTTATACATGTTGTTGGTACTTAACTAAGACTAGCATTTGTTAGGATAAGCCATGGGATCCAAACTGTACTCATGCATGATCATTGTCACTTATTATTTATATTTTGGCTACATAATCATGTTGCTCATTTGCATGTTTGGGAAGGGAAAATGTCAAGCATGTTTCTTTGGTACTAAGTCTACTTAGGTCCCTGTTTGTCTACATTTGGTAGGGGAACTAGATTGTTGCTCATGAATGGGCATAGATATATATTGTTAGGTGATATGGCTGTCTGAAAATTTGCTGGACAAACGAATTGAATGTAGGTTGCCACTCTCTGTTGGGATAAGTGTGATCTGTCCTAGCTGTCTAAGTTTATTGTGTCAAAGGCATGAGTTCATTCCTTTATCTTGGCCTTTAAGCTAGCCATATGTGCACTTTGTTTATTTTAAGTACCACTGTATCAAATGATATAGCATGAAAATGGACTCTACATATTAGAATTCTAGTTTAGATGACTCTGTATGCTTAAGGTATGGCCCTCATATGATTGTATGTGTGTTTTCTAGACACCTATATTCTTTCAAATCTACCACTTGCTTATCCTTGCTTGCATCATTATTTGGCCTAGCCCTCCCCCCTCCCCCTTTTAAAACTTGAATCATTTGGGCCTGCTTATCCTGTATGATTGCGCCATATGGGCTGTTTGAGCCCAGATTTGAATTAGTCGGTAGAGATATTATCTCTTGGGTCTACTGTTTGTCTAGTTTGACTAAGTAATTACATGGGATAAGTATTTAAGTTTATTTTAAAATGACTCTTTATAAATGGTATATTTGGATGCATTCTAACTAAAATACTTGTTTTCTCCCTCCATTTGCATGACATGGGGCCCATATCCTTTTGCCTCTACCAATCTGTTTTGAGCCGTTGGGCCTACGAGCCCAACAACATCATTTCTTCATCGAGTCCGGCTAAATGAAGGCTTAACCATGGGTAAAAATGATAGAAGGACTAGCCATGGATAAAAATGGCATAGACAATATATATTCATTTCTTGTACGCGATAACTAATGGGCCGGTATACCCATTAACTCACTTTATTTGTTTATCTTGCATTATTGTATTTGCTATGTGTAAAACTCTAAATGATTATTGGAACCCCTAATTGGGACTTGATTATAATAGAGTTGCTAGTCTTTAAAAATAAAATGAGGTTTTGGATTTTTTGGTAAAAAATTAGATTTTCTTATCCTAATTAATTCTCAGTTTTCAATTAACACTTGGTTAACAAAAAATAATAATAATTCGGTTGGAATTTCTAAAGGAAAGATAATGATTCTTCTCCAATTTGACATGAATTAATATTTTGCAAGCTAGTTTGTAATTGTCTTTAAATAAAAGTGTGAATTTTCTTTATTAATTAAAGTTCGAGTAGGGAAACAAACTCCTTTAAATGCTTGACCTCATGTTATATTTTAATAAAAAACCTTATTTTATTGAAATTATTGCTAAAGAGACAAGTGTTGTATTTTTTCTAAAAAGACAAAGGAAGTATTTTTGTTAAAAGGACGGATTTTACGAAAAAGGATTTTTGTGCGTCAAAACTTTGAAAGTGTCTGTGTGTAAAGCTTTTGGTGGAAAATGATTTGAAATGACTATTATACTTGCAATATTTTTAAACACATAAATAATTTTAAGTAATATTATATTATATAAGATCGATGTCAATCATATTTTATGGATCCTTAATACCGGGGTGCCTAACACCTTTTCCGAGGATCATTTGAATCTTATCCGAACTCTGGTTGATATTAGATTTTTCTCTTGTTTTGAAAAACCCTTTTAAACATGGTTTTCCTATTTTTTCTTATAAAATAGGCTTCAAAATAAAATGAACTCTTGATAATCTCAAGAGTTCACAAGTTATCCGGTAGTTTTTATGTCCCACGTAAAAGTAAACCGCAACAACACATTGTTCACAAAATTCACATCTTTCTCTTTCTCATTGTACCCTTCATGATCACAGGGTACCATCTCGGTTGCACCTTGCTTTGGACTCATACTTTCTACCACATTCACTTTCTTGATCCCTTTCTCTATTACATGCTTAATAAGGACTGCCATTTGGGTCACCAATTGTGTTATACATCTCCTTTTCCTTCTTCAATGTCTCTTTACACAAGACTTCCGAGGGACCTCCCCCAACTACCTCCGACGCTCTAGTGTGATAAGCATGATTCATGTTTGTTAGCTTATCAAGAAGCTCACTCACCACGGTAAATGAATTGTCTATCAAGGCACCTTCCCCTATTTTGTTGGTGACTTGTTGACCGAATCAAGCACTCGATAGAATGTATGGAGTAATACGTCATCGCTCAACCCATGGTTATAATATTGTTTGAGCTTCTTTTTGAATCTTAGCCATGCTTCATGCAAAGCTTCGCCCGCATTTGGCGGAACGTCAAGATCTCATCTCGGAGTTGGAGCATACGAGCCGACGGGAAGAACATCTCGAAGAATGCCTCTACCAACTCAGTTCATGTAGTTATGGACGCAGAAGGCAAGTCATCCAACCAAATAGTGGCCTCCCCCGTTAAAGAGAAGAGGAAGGGCATCAGCTTCACGACTTCCTTAGACATGTTGGGATGACGAAAGGCGAAGCACACCTTGTTTGAAGTCCTCAAGTGCCTAATCGGGTCATCGGATGTCGATCCCCCCGAATAGGCCCTTGTTGTTGAGAATATGGAGCATAATGGAGGTTATGTGGGAAGTCGCATTCTCCGGAATTTGGGGTGGCCGGATGACATTAGCAAAGGTGGCCATCTCAATGTTTCCCTCATCATCGGATAACTCCTCCATAGCACCTATACCAAAAAAACAACAAGCACACGTAAATTTAGAAATAAAGATTTAGCAAAATAATAACACTACAATTAAGAAATTTCAAGACCATATTCCCCAACAACAAAGGCAAAATTTGATCTTGCCCAAATTACACCATGAAACGGTATAACGCGGTCGTTGTCAAATATAGTAATCTAACTAGGTTGAAGTCGAATCCCACAAGGAATACAATGAGTAATTAATCCTAGTCGCATTATATCATTGCTTTACTAAGTGCTTTACTTCTACGATAACCAATTTTGCTTGTTTTAACTATTCAGTTAACGACTTTGATTAGCAAATAATATATCAAATAAGGTGGAGAGCTAGGGTTGTGATTTAATACATGGAAGTGATGTTGTGTTATGATAAGGTTGGGTGTTATAAGGGTGGTATGGGCCTCGGGGACTACTTTTTAAGTGAGGATTTCTCAATTAACCCACCTAATTTCACTTTAGGCTTTCTCAAGCTCTAAAGTGTGGAATATTAGGACACAAATTATTTACCCTTAGTTGATTCACTTCTAATAAAATTTGAGAATCATTAAATAAGGTTTAAAGCCTCAAGTCCTAATTAATATACCAATTTCCTAGACTCTAGCCTCCTTTTTCAAGTTTTACTTGAGACAATAGGCATTAAAAGGGTGTTTGCAACCATCCTTTAAGCATTAATCATGAGAGGTAATTAAATGTCACCATTTTTACACCCATTTCATGTTTATAAACTATCCCAACTATCATATTTCATATTTTGGGTCACAACCCCAACCTAGATTCTAGCCACTCATTTTAAATAATAAATAAAATACAAAGCAATAAATGAAATACAACATAAAAAGCATTAAAAAGCTTACAATGCTATTATATTGATAATGAAGTATGTTTCTACAAAATGGAACACGAATCAAGATTCTTGAAATAAATGAACTAGAGATGAATATTGAAGAGAATCTTTATTGTCTACTCAAAGACTAGATATAAAGTGATATATGAAAAGTTATCTCATCACAAAACCATAGATACATATATATATAGGGACCCAATTTTCAGATTTGACTTAATTACAAAAATGTCACCGCCTGACCACTCTACGATCGTAGAGCTGATATGTGGTTCGCAAAATAGAGCTAGGGACCACTCTACGATCGTAGAGCTGATATGTGGTTCGCAATTCACACAGTGGGTCTTGATCTGGAATGTCTAGAACTGCGGCAGGAAGTGCGGTCCGCAGAAGCGCCATTGAACTTCGGAACCTGAGATGGACTTGAAGTGGAGAAGTGGTTCACAGATCGGACTGCGGTCCACAGAACATAAGTGTGGACTGCAGATTGGGTCACACTTCATGGCTCCAGATTATTCTATTCACTGTTGAAATCTGCGAGGTTGCTTACCCTTCTGCGGTAGGTAATCTCGTTTTGCAGTTCGCAGAAGCGGTCTTCTCAGCACTTCTTCCTTTTTTCAACACTTTTGTCCACATTTCAGCACATTTCCTCATCTTTGGTGTCCCAAGGCAAAAATCCTATAAAAATGAAATTACATAAGAAACATGTACTATGAATGCATTAAGGACGACAATAATCCCTGAAATTGGTATTAAATGTGCCATAATTTCACGGCACATCACAGACTTATAGTATCTGGTTTATTTGAAACCAATACTTCCAATACAGCGTAAAAATTCATTAAGATTGTAATGAATAGTAGGTATGAATTCATAATTTTATTATTTTAATAGATTCAATGTTAAATATCTTGAAGGTTGATGTAACGACTTGTCCAGTCGTTTTTAGCTAAAGACCATTACTTGACTATTTTTACCCTTCCCATAGACTCTATGTGGGTTTTGTGATGCGCGGGGATGGGAGGCACGGACTCAAGGTCTATTTATGTGAGTTTTGGATAAAAACTCAAAATAAGAACCTTTGAGTCATATTAGTTTGACTCTAGGTTGATTTTTGAGTATATGGGTTTGTTTCCGGGTTTCGTAGATTCCGGTAGTTTCGGAGGGTCACTTATGACTTGGTTGAGTCATTGGTTCTTGTCGCGCCCCATTTTTTCGACCCGCTCGCAGGTCAAAGAGCGGAGCACGGACGGGTTCGGTGATTCCTGGGTAAAAGGGTTGAGGAGTCGCCACCTAATTATTTTTACGGTGAATTAGGACACCTAAATATTAAACTAAGTGCTGCAATGTAAACTCCAATTTTAAGGTCTGCGAAACTAGTGAGATTCTAGGTAAGGGTTCTTTATTATCCTAAAGGGAAGGGGTTAGGCATCCTTTAAGATCCGCTAACTTGCGGTTATCCGGTCAAACTCAGGTTAATTATTACTAGAAAAAATGCATATTTGAAGCATGAAGTTAAAAGATGTTTGCAAATAATTAATGAAAAAAGATGCATTTTAAAAGATGGATAAATGTAGAGATTTTTTTAAAATATGCATTCGTATGATATTTAAAGAGAAATACATGTAGAGTTGAAAAAATATGTATTTGACAATTGATAGTAAAACAATTTATTTATAATGCCAAAGAAGTAAAATTTTGGGAATCAATGAATTGTAAATTGACAAAAGATAAACTTATTCAGTATGATTAATAAAGCAAATAAAAGATGACAAAAGTCGTTTTGAAAATCTTGAATACGCGTGGATGAGCCTAAAATAAATAAACTAGCGAAGGATTTCTAAGTTTGAATTCAACCGAACCTACAAATAAATAAGCTAGCGACGGGTTTCAAATCTTAAACTACCCTATGAATTAACCCTAAGTTTGCCTATTCTAAGCATTTCAATAGTTACATAAGTGCGATAAATAATATTACAATACAAAGCGGAATAAAAGCTGAATTAAAGAAAGAAATGAAATAAATAAACTCCGAGGAATAATTACCGTTATTTACTTTAATCCTTGCAAGCTGTCAAGAACAAACGGTTAGAAACAGTTAAATACAAATAACTTCATATACGTATTCAAAACAGTGAATGTTTTGATCACGGAGGGCTCAGACTTAAATTTTGAAAAGAGCATTCCAATCACGTCGTGGCTGCAAACATATGACTAATGTGGTTTATTTTGATTGCCTCGCCTACTAAACGTGTTGGTCTCTCGGGTGAAATAGAAAGGATCACTATAATCACGTCGTGGCTGCGAATATATAACTTGTTGGTTATTTTAGTCACCTCGCCTACTAAACATGTTGATCTCGAATGAAATAAAAGGTTTAAGTCTTCATCATTGCCCTGGTTATATTTCCGTCTTTGCAACCGTGGAGGCCTCAAAATCGACGGATATTTTTCATCGGCGATAAAGATCGTGTTCAAATCAAGAAATTAAAATGCAACAAGAAACAAAGAGCAGAAGGTAAAACAAGAAGCGAAAATAATTTCGAAAAGACGCGGTGTTTAGTTTAAAACAAGAAAATAGTAAAATATTCGTTGCGGATACTTAAAACAATGCCGAAAAACAGAGAAATGAAACGAAAGAAAAGCGCGGCCTCGAATTCAATTTCGTCGGCCTAAATGCGGTATTAATAAGACAGTAAAGCATTAAGAATAGTAAGATATCCGTTACCCGGATGTTTAACCCAGCGAACAGAAAAACAGAGAAACGAAAGAAATAAATAAAAGCAGATGAAATAGTGAGTTAATTCTGAAAAACAGACCCGGAAAAGTGAACAGTGAGTTAATTCCGGGAGAAGAAAAAAAAAACAGACCCGGGATGAAATCAGAAATTCAGATTTTTTAGATAACCAGCAACAGATATGAAATGCAAGAATTCTGGAAATATCCAAATCGGGTCGACCCGACCCCGGGTCAGTGACCCCGACCCGAATCAGAGGCCAACCCCAATCAGATTTTTTCATTTTTTCAGATAACCAATATACAAGATATGAAATGCAAGAATTCTGGAAATATCCAAATCGGGTTGACCCGACCCCGGGTCAGTGACCCGACCCGAATCAGTGGTCCAAACCCGAATCAGATTTTAACACCAAATTCAGATAACCAATAACAAGAAAATGAAATGCAAGAATTCTGGAAAATAATATACGAACCGGGTCGACCCGACCCGAGTCAGTGACCCGACCCGAATCCGGTATGCAACCCGAAATCGAATAATTTCACCAATTTCAGATAACCAACATACAGAAATATGAAATGCAAGAATTCTGAAAATAATATACGAACCGGGTCGACCCGACCCGAATCAGATATGCAACCCGAAATCGAATAAATTCACCAATTTCAGATAACCAACATATAGAAATATGAAATGCAAGAATTCTGAAAAATAATATCTGAATCGTCGATTCGACCAGGTCGTGGACCGACCGAATCAGATATGCAACCCGAAATCGAATAATTTCACCAATTTCAGATAACCAACATATAGAAATATGAAATGCAAGAATTCTGAAAAATAATACCCGAACCGGGTCGACCCGACCCGGGTCAGTGACCCGACCCGAATCAAGTGTCAAAATCAGAGAATCAAACGTAGAGAACCAACCTTTTCGGACTTAATTCTTGAACAACAAGGGAGGAAAAAATGGTTGAAACCAAGAACACAACCCAAAAATATTTATATCCAAATCGGACCTCCGAAAAAATCTCTCGGTTTTTCTCCTTTTCTTTTCTCCCCTCCTTTTCGAAGAACACAAGGGGGTTTTTATAGCCCCCATTTCTCCCAAAACCGAGCTTAAATTCAAACTCAAGGGCCCCAAAAATAATGATTTTGGAACGGTTTTTAGGGGTATGGGTTGCGGTGAGAGGCGATGGATTGGTGGTGTCAGGCGGCGGTGTTGGCGAGTGGTGGTGTCAGGTGTAGGGTGCGGCGACGTAGGGTCGGGGGCGTAGGGGTAGGGTGGCGGCGATTGGGAGGGTTAGGGGTTTAGGTTTTTATGATTTTGGGGTTTTTTTTCATTTTTTTGGGTTTTGGGAATTAAAGGGGTAGGGAATGGGTCGACTGGGCTTCGGGTTTGGGCTGCGAGGTTGTGGGCTCGGTTTGGGTGTAAGAGGGAAATAAAGGAAATGGGTATTGGGCTTGGTTTGGGGCTTTGGTTTAAGGGTGTTGGGTTTTGTTTTGTGGGTTTTGGTATAAGGGAAATAAAAGGGGAAGGGAATAAGGGTTTGTTGGGCTTAGGAGTTTGGGGTTTTCGGGTGGGCCGAAATAAGGGAAGAGGGAGTTGAATTGTTTTGGGGACTTTGGGCTTGTGGGAATAAAGGGGAAGGGAATAAGGGAATTTAATTGGGGAGTTTGGTTTTGGGCTTGGTGAATTTTGTTTGGGTAGAATTTGTATTGGGTTGGAAAAAATGAAAATGGGTTATGGATTAAAAATATAAAAGGGGCTTAATATTAAAACATATTTATATATATATTTTTTTTGTAAAAGATGTGAATTATTTAAAATAACGTAACGATGTGATAATAATAAAAATATAATATTTGCGAAATGTTTAATGCTTAAATAAAAAAAAATGGGAACGCGATGCAATTTTGCGAAAAATAAAATAACATAGAATTTTCGGATAAAACTTATGATTATGATAAAAAATGCAAATGATATAAAAAATGCGAATAATAATAATAATAAGAGGATATACACATATATGTCTATATTTTAAAATTATTTTAAAAGTGTCGAAATATTAAAAATTACGAATAAAATCATAAAAGATAGGACAAAATTGGGTGTCAACAGTTCTCTTTTCGAGGTAATCAGATGTACTTTGCGGCTTAAATTGTGAATTTGTGATATTTGAATATCTTGGGCGATTCTTTAAAAAAGTGTGTCTTAACACTGTCATATGAGAAAGTCGACTGCGATAATGAGTTCGTAGCATGTTTTATGATACGTATGCATATTTGGTTGAGTTCGGAAGGTTCCATGTGTGTTTCAAGTGTTTAGCCAAGTTTGGGAAAGAACCAGGAAATTCTGGTTTCAGTGGTCTGGTTTCCCTCCTTCGCATTCGCGAAAAAGGTCTCAAGTTCGCGAGGATGGGGATCAGATGGGATGTGTTCGCGGGGTGGGGGCCCGCATTCACATAGACGAAATAGGGTGGGCCGGGCCAAGCACGAAACTCGCGATCGTGATGCCTCAGATCGCGAATGTGATGACTAACTTACTGGGTCAGGCCGCGTGTCTTGGCGATCGCGATGCCTCAGATCGCAAACGCGATTCATGCCTTTTTTGTTTAGTTATAGATTCCGAAAATTGAAGGGGAGATTTTATTCTCACATATTTGGGGGTTCTAGAGCTCGATTTTTGGTGATTTCAAGTACTATATTCGAGATTCTTCCTTGGGGTGAGCCTCTTATCATCTTTTTATGTTTATATCTTCGATTAAGTAGGGGTTTCATATTAGAATCATGTATTAATGGGAAGGTTTTGGGTGATAAACCCTAAGTTAAAATTGATTGTTCTCCTACTTTATATCTTAAGTGTTTGTGAAGACGTTTGGAATTTAATCACCTATTTATTGGGAAAGACTAGTTGCTAAGCTTGAATCTCCCTTTTATTATGAAAATGGGTTATGTATTTTCCTAATTAAATTGGTAGATGTTTTGAAAGGATTTTAAGACTTGTGGTTTGGGTTGGCTATTTCTGTACTTCAAATTTGCTTTCTAAACAAGCTTCCAAATGGATTGAAATGTGAGTTTTCTTATCGAATTGGGGGAGAAATTCTAGGGTTCATAAATTGGGGCTTTTCTTAAATTATGCAATTGAAGGTCCAAATGAGTATAAATTTCTAATTAACTTAAGGATATGACTACTTAGTATATATTTGTGATTTTCGGGTATTAAAGTTTGAGTCTTGGTGACGTGGGGCCCCGTTGGTATTTAAAATTTTTGTTTGTAAGGTTTATATCCTTGTATATTGCGTAAGTTTTATAATAATGAATAGTGTATATACGTGGATAGACTTCGACCATCACGAGACGTAAAGGAAGGGTAAGGCTATCACCGAGGCTTGATCGTGTAGCACTCCTGTTCGGTAATGAGGTAGACTGCGGTTTAGTTTTTTGAGACTCTAATAGAAGTACATAGTAGTTATAAATGCTGAGGGGTATTGGGCGTATTGGGGGTCCCACTCAAACGGTTATGATAAATAATTGAGTGGGTACCAGTGTTGAACTGTGTTGATGAGTGATTTGGGAATCCGCCTTAAGCTAATTCTGACTACCATATTTGATATTGTCATGTTTATTCATCACACATGTTTTGATATGATATCCTGATTTTAGCTTGATTATTGTGGTTGGACTTTTAAATATGATATCCTGATTGTACTTGAATTATTGTTGTGAACTTCGAAAGCATGTGGTATTCATTTCTTATACTTGGTTGCATATCATATATTCTGGTTTCTTGCCTTATATTGTCATTTGCATTCATACACTCATGATTCTGATGATATTGATATGAGATAGGTATGAAATTTTTGTGGGTTCAAGAGATCAGGAAGACAGTGTACTTATGAGATTTTGGCAAACATTGAGATGATGATATCAGGTCTGCATGGGGTCCTATCAGACTTGCATATCGGGTGGAAGTTGAGAAACATGAATGTTACAATCAAAGGTATAGTTCTTCGGTGCTAAATTTATGACTTGGATAGAATCTAGCTTTTGAAGATGTGGGTGATGGTACATGATTGATTGTTCATAAGGAAGAGAGATATGCGAGGTCATAACATGCTTATGGAATTCCTATCAGTTATCTATGGAATAAGTCCGGATGACTATTGATGATTTAGAGTTTCAACATTTCATTATGAGTCAGATTTGTTCGTTTAGGACTGGGTGGCCCGTATTTATATTACCTGGAGGACTTATAGTATTCTAGTAAACCACCGATAGGGGTTTGATAGATTTCAATTCAGAATGGAGGCATGCCAGTGTTACCGAATTCTCATTGAAATTTGCAAGTAGGATTCATGATATTTTTCGGATGACAATGATTCAGACAGTTCTAATGGTTTACATGGGTACTTGGTATGTATTGAAGAGGTACAAATGATTATGGGAAGTGTTCAAAGTGATTAGTTAATTTTCTATAGATCTGGCACGACAAGGTAATTAGTAGGTATGCTTATAGTATGGTGATTTGGAGATTTGAAGAGAATTAGTCTTGTGATGTGTGTCTATGTGGGTTTTAAGGGATTTTGGTGCAATGATGTCATCGATAGTTGAGGGGGAAGATTAGTAGAGTCAGACTATGTTATCAGTACATGTTTATGGTTGTGGCCAGAACTAAGGGATGATGGTCGTTATTGTTATAATTCATAGATTCAATCAGACGCATATAGAAGTATAACTATGATCAAATCAGAAAATTCGAGTGGAGTCAGTTCGTACATTTGAGAATCAGTTGTGAAAGAAATTTCAGTTGAAGGAATGGAGGTATGGGGTGTTGAGGTAAATTATAGTAGATTCTACTAGTTAAATGAACATGCGGTGCTATCGTGTCATTTCTAGTCAGTTGGGGGCTCTCATAAGGTTATTTTTGGGTTCCTTAGTTGTTCGTCGTCTTCCATATTTTCTTTCTCTCCGTTCGAGGACGAACATTTATTTAATTGGTATTTGATGTAATGTTTGAAAAAAAAACATAAAGAATTGGTGATTTGTCAATTCGCTAATACCCCTACTTTTTGAAAAGTATCTGTATCAACGAGATGACAGTCTCTAATCTCATTTATAGATTTGCTATATTCATACGAGAAATATACTCCGGTCATATTTAGATAAAAACCCTTACTTGACTATTTTACTCTTTTCGTAGACTCTATGTGGGGTTTTTGATGCGCGGGGATGAGTGACACGGATCTTGAGGTCCATTTATGTGAGTTTCGGATGAAAAACCCGAAATAAGAATCTTTGAGTCGGATAGTTTGACTCTAGATTGCTTTTGAGTATATGGGTTCGTTTGCGGGTTCCGTAGCATCCGGTAGTTTCGGAGGGCCACTTATGACTTGGTCGAGTCATTGGTTCTCTTCCTGAGGTAATCAGATGCATTTTGTGGCTTAAATTGTGAATTTGTGATATTTGAATGTCTTGGGCGATTCTTTAGAAAAATGTATCTTAGCTCGATCATATGAGAAAGTTGAGTGCGCGAATGAGTTCGTAGCGCGTTTTATGATACGTGTGCATATTTGTTTGTGTTCGGAAGGTTCCAGTTGTGTTTCAAATGTTTAGCCGAGTTCGAGAAAGAACCTGGAATTCTGGTTTCATTGGCCTGGTTTCCCTCATTCGCTTTTGCAAATAAGGTCTCGCGTTCACAAGGATGGGGACCAGATGGGACACGTTCGAGAGGTGAGGGCCACATTCACATAAAATAAATGAGGTGGGCCGGCCCAGGTGCGAAGCTCGCAATAGCGATGCCTCAGACTGCGAGGCCTTTTCTGTGCAGTTATAAATTATGAAAATCGAATAGGAAACTTCATTCTCACATATTTGGGGTTCTAAAGCTCGGTTTTTGGTGATTTCAAGTCCTATATTCGAGATTGTACCTTTGGTGAGCCTCTTATCATCTTTTTATGTTTATATCTTCGATTAAGTAAGGGTTTCATATTAGAATCATGTATTAGTGGGAAGGTTTTGGGTGATAAACCCTAAGTTAAAATTTATTGTTTTCCTACTTTATATCTTAAGTTGTTGTGAAGACGTTTGGAATTTAATCACCTATTTTTTGGGAAAGACTAGTTGCTAATCTCAAATCTCCCTTTTATTATGAAAATGGGTTATGGATTTTTCTAATGGAATTTTCTGACTTGTGGCTTGGGTTGGCTATTTCTAAACTTCAAATTGGCTTTCTAAACAAGCTTCCAAATGGATTGAAAATTCTAGGGTTCATAAATTGAGGCTTTTCTTAAATTATGCAACTGAAGGTCCAAATGAGTATATGTTTCTAACTAACTTAAGGATATGACTACTTAGTATGTATTGTGATTTTTGGATATTATAGTTCGAGTCTTGGTGACGTGGGCCCGGGTTGGTATTTTAAAGTCTTGTTTGTAAGGTTTATATCTTTGTATGTTGCGTAAGCTTTATAATAACGAATAGTGTATACGTAGACTTCGATCATCACAAGACGCAAAGGAATGGCAAGACTGTCACCGAGTCTTGATCATGTAGCGCTCCTGTTCGGCAATGAGGTAGGCTCCTATTCGAGTCTTGGTGATGTGGGATTGTCACCATTATGTGGGCTCATCACCATATTTGATATTGTCGTATTTATTCATCACACGTGCTTTGATATGATATCCTGATTGTACTTTGATTATTATGTTTGGACTTTTAAATATGATATCCTGATTGTACTTGAATTATTGTTGTGAACTCTGAAAGCATGTGGTATTCATTTCCTATACTTGGTTGCATCTCATACATTCTGATTTCTTGCCTTATATTGTCATTTGCATTCATACACTCATGGTTCTGATGATATTGATGTGAGAGATGTATGAAATTTTTGTGGGTTTAAGAGATTAGGAAGACAAGGTACTTATGGGATTTTGGCAAACATTGAGATGATGATATTATGGATGGCTCGGGTTGCACACCACAACAGATATGATACGCCGGGATAAGAGTTGCACGCATGCAACATGATATTATTACATCCAAGAGTTGGGCTCCGTGATCCGATGAGTTATTCCAGAGTGGAAGGGTATATGGACTTTGTGGGTCCCTCATGGGTGTACGGATCATAATAAAACATTGACGTACTGTATACTGGATTGATAAAGGTACCTGACTTTTGCATTTACATTCATATCATACATACAACTATACATTGATTAATTGTGGTTTGGTAACATGATATGGTTGGATATTGGAACTTGGGTGAACCCTGATTTACTTGAATTAGATTCATTGTATTGGAGCGGAATGGTCGCTATGATTGAGCTTGTCTCTATGAATACTTAGAAATATAATTGATTCTACTGGATCAGGTTGATGGTCATTATTAGGCTGGTCTCTGAGAGTACTTGGGTAAATGGGTTGATCTTGTTGGCTTAAATTGGTTGCCATGTGTGGCTTGATTTCTTATGCATGGATTTTGGGGTTATAACTTGTAAGTCTAAGTCTTTGATGTCTACTGCTACGGTGGTCGGAAGTGTCAATATGTCGGGACTATTATCTAGATTCAGGGAAAATATGTGCATTGTGTGTTGTATGTTAATTAATCGTGTGATTGGGTACCAAGTCTAGTAAAGAACCTGTGATAAAGTGTTGTTATGGGGAAGATATACGCTGAATGATCTATGTGTGTCCTATTGTAACTGTATAGAGACTTAACTAAATCTAAAGCTAAGAAATATAAAGGAGTTAATTTTGTCATGGCTAGCCTAAGTATAATACTCTCGAAAAATATTTTGAAAAGGGTTGTTGTGATCTAACTGTTGACTTGTTTATTGATGTGTTAAAGTTAGGTAAGTGGGGTAAAACTTGAATATGACTTGGACAAGAGAGTACTAGTCGTGGGTACTAGGATAGTAAGGTCCATGTATATGTGAATGGATTGATTGTACTTAACAGTGCATGGAGCCGTATGTGAACATTGTGGCTTGTTGAATTAGTGTATCGATATGTGGATAACATGACTTAAATGGGCTACTGAACAATCTAATATAGGCTTATCTGGCGTCAACTTGATATTTATCTCTGTTACATATCTTCCGTCATTGTCGGCCTATACTGTCTACGGGGTACGTTGTGTACTCATGCTATGCTTGCTGTATCTTTTCTAATGCAGATACATGTACCTCTACCAGTTCGCGAACTCGAGTGTGAGTCCGAGCAAGTGGATTTCTGCATTCCATTGTGAGGATGCTTTTTCCCGCATGCCTTGGATTTATTCTCTTACTCTGTCTTTACATTTGGATTCGAATGACGTAGTTAGACATTTTGGTGTTGTTATTCAGTTTTGGCCTATGTTGCCTTTTGTGCAGACTTGTATTATGCATTAGTGCTCTTGTATCACAGACCATATTTTGGGGATGTATTGATGTATTTGATTATATTTTTGCATTTCTTTTATATTATTTTATGTATATGGAAAGTGGTTCGCCTACCGGGGGAATGTGTAGGTGCCACCATGATTTCTGAAAAAGGGTCGTGACAGTTGAACTCATAGAATTTAAATCTTAATTCCATCTTTGATTATGAATTGTTTACGCCTCATTTGTGTTGAAATATAAACCTTGCCTCGGAAGAAGAAACATATTTTTTTATTTGCGTGATACATGAATCTCTTAGTTCATGTATGAGAAAAATATTAAGATACATGTATTGTTTTATTCATGAACTAGGGAATAGAAAAAATTTAGAATTAAATTATGATATATGTACTAGAATATGTACATGTTAGAAGAGTCCTATAAATACCTAGGTACTACAACATTTATGTAAGTGAAGTTGGTGGAAGAACATATTCCCCACTTTTCTTCAAGAGAATGAGTAATTATATAAGTCAAGTTGAGTGAACCAAAGAAGAATCGTTGCCTCATTTGTCTTCAAGAGAGAATTTGAGTGATTGAGAGTTCATCCCCTCCCCCGATTTTTCAACATTTGGTATTAGAGCCACTTTTCTTAAGGGACCTATGGTGAGCCCAATTTTTTAAAAGATCTGAAATAATGAATTTTCATATTGAGATGAATATGAAATATGAGATTAGCTACGATAGCTAAGAGAATGATGTGCTAGAGAAGCATAAGCTGAAGTAATTATTTTGGTAGGTGTGGAACTACCAAAATTTTAAAAGTTAAACAACTTTTGAATGATGTTTTTGAGGACAATGAGTCCAACAAAAGTGTTAACCTTGATGAAGCAGTTGCGTTTGAAGTAGCTGCACGACGAAGAATCTCGAGTAGAGAGGTAGCGAATGCTATTGCTGCCATGAGAAAGATGGATATGAAAATCCACACTCAGATTGACGAGATGTCAGAGAAGGTTTCTTTTTATGAAACCCGAGATGAAGGTAATTATGATTACAATCATGAGAAAGCATGTTGTCGAATCTAACAACACTAGCTTTAATGAAGTTTAAGAAAATGATTTATGAAAAAGTGAACGCTTCTAAAATATTATCAATTGTTGTAGAATCTAAGAAGGGTTTTACAATAAATATGATAATTGAGAAATGATGAAAAAGAACTGTTCATGCTACTGAGAAATCTCCAAAAGGAGAGAGTAGTGGCGAAAAGGAAAGTTATGATGAAACCGATGATGAAAACCTCAATCTCATGAAGGAAACATCTTCTGAGAAGATGAGGATCTTTTGAAGAATGATGAGATCATATAACGAATATGGTCTGAGCTAGCTTCGTAAGCCAAGGCTATGATCGACTCAAAGTCCTCGAAGAAGAAGAAGAAGAGGAGACAACTTTGTTACTGGCGCTCCAGGAGGAAGACGAGGAAATCTAGATTTAAGAAGTTGAAGAATATTTTTTTGATTTGTGTGATACATGAATCTCTTAGTTCATGTATGAGAAAAATATTAAGATACATGTATTGTTTTATTCATGAACTAGGGAATAGAAAAAAATTAGAATTAAATTATGATACATGTACTAGAATATGTACATACCTATGTACTACAACATTTTATGTAAGTTAAGTTGATGAAATAACATATTCCCCACTTCTTTTCAAGAGAATGAGTAATTATATAACTCTAGTTGAGTGGAACAAAGAAGGATAGTTGACTAACTTGTCTTCAAGAGAGAATTTGATTGATTGAGAGTGCGTCTCCTTCCCCGATTTTTCAACAATTTGTTTGCACTTAATGAAGGTCTTAATCTGAATTATTTAAATCTTAATTATTAAGTTCTCTAGTTGTTTTTTTATTTGAAGCTTAATTATTTAGATTTCAATCATTAAATATATTTAATTTTTGTATATTATAATTATTTAATATGTCTAAATAGATCTTAAATTAAGTCTATTCTTTAGGAAATGGGAATGACTCGCCCACGTTTGAGCATCCAAATCCAATAACCGACACTACCCATGCAGATATTTTTGCGATTCGTCTACTTTTGTGAGTTCAGCACCACCGACAGCCTTAAAATAAGCAGTGCCCAATTGCGGTGGTCTACAGTTAATGAAGATCCACTACGTACTCTATAGATCTACTTACACGTGCTCTCATTAAATCCTTACAACCATGGGAGGTATATGTTTCTACTAGTTATTGTTTGGACTCCTCTTAGTTTATGGAAATTAAAAATAAAATTTGGTCGCTTAATTATGTTTAAGACCTCCAAAGGATGTGTTATGCTTCACTAGCTCTTTGCGAAAACTCATTTGAGTATTATAATGTAATGTAAGCCATAGTTATCACAATGTGGAAAGCTTATTAGGGGCGATAGTTGTTTGGAGGACTGCTATTTAAAGCATAGTCGAAAATTACACAAGTAATATTTAATTGTTGCCGAATTAACTTTAGACCTGTGAGATTGAAATTGAAATATTAAGTCTGAAGTTACAAAGATTCAAATATACGGGTTTGTAGTTAGGCTTGCAAAACTTAACTATCTGAGCTTGACATATTGCTTATATAATTCACACCTTATATATTTATGAAATTAGGCTTGATAGATCCTAATTTCATGACCTCCTTGAATAAAATAAATTCTTGTGTAACATTCATTCAACAAAAAGACAGATTAAATAGAATAAATTCTTATGGCCCAGACGATCTATGTTGATGAAAATTCTAACATTTGCAGTCGAGGATATAATTCATAACTTTCATCTACGTTGAATGTATTGTTCTATATATGAGGGCTATTCTAATGTCAGTAATTATGTAACCAATCTAAATCAGTTTTCTGTCCTCTTTTATGATCTTTACAAAATATAGATTTTCGAAAAAGTCTCGTTATTGTGTGTGTGTAATTTGGCTTGGCGGCCTGAATCCTTATTGTGTGTGTAATTTAAGACCCAATTGACATTTGGTATGTCATGAGTAGACTCTTCTCTATAAATGAAGAGATGATATAAATTTATACATATTCTATCTTTGTGAATTGGTTGTAGACATCCTATATTCGCAAGTTCTTTGGTTAATGGCAGAGTATATTAATTACTAGAAATTGATCTCAATTTTAAATCCTAGTTACAACAATTATTGCTATCACAAAATTAAATTACTACGTGTATCAAAGTTTTAACTCAAATATTGTACTTCTATTTTTATGTCTTGATCTATTCGGTGACCTTAAATTATGAGTAATCTGTTTGGTTAAATTTTTAAATCTGTTTATTTTGAAAAATATTTTTTATTAGAAGTGCTTATTTTTGGACAGTAGCCGTGTGTATTTGTCTAATCCATTTCAAAAATACTTTTGTTAATATTAGAGCAGTAATTTGCTCCTAATCAAGGTTCAAAAAGTATTTCTAAGAAAAACTATTTTTTAGCTTATGAAAAACAACTTCTGCTACTACTCAAAAATACTTATTTTATTTTTAAACTTTGTCCGAACACCTTAACTTTTTAAAAATAAAAACTTTTTTATTTTTTTCGAAATGAAAGAGCACTTTTGACTTTCCGTAAACTTGGCCAAACAGACTTGTATGATGTTCGTAGAAACAAATATAATTAGCATGCGACAAAAGAACATTACTAGAAAATCACTATTTTGCCACTGAAAAATGTTCAGTAACTATTCCGACTGAATCTCAGTGGGAAAAATTTAAATCGTAGTGTGAACACGAAAAATTTAAAAGGTTTCCTAGTGTTTTAATGGAAACATATTTTCCGTCATGCGTTTTTTCAATGATTTCCTAGTGAGCTGATTCGGTGGGAAAAAATGAAAAAACCATGTTTTATAGCACAATTTTTTCACTAAATATCAATAGAAAAAATCTTTATTTCTAGCCGTGGAAATTCCCTGTAAGACACTTTGAGTTGTGACTAATTTCATTTTCTTAATCTATGTTTGGATTTTCCCATTTTGGTAGGTGAAGGACCAGTAGTCTACAACAACAATACTTGTGTTTTTCCCCATTTTGTTTAGGTAACACATATATATTGATCTATAGGAGTATATTGTTATGAGGTTAATATCTCATACCAACCACATTTTCCCACCACGCTTCTGAAAAGTATTTAAAAAATATTCCCTCCGTCCTAAAATATTTGTCATGTTTTTCTTTTTTAAAAGTCAATTTGACTAAATTTCAAAATTAAATTATATTAAATAAATTTAATACTTTAAAATTAAAATTTAGATATTCGTAAACTATACGAAAATTACTATAAATTTCAATTCTTCTCATATTAATATGATAAAAAAAATATAGCTTAAATTATTAGTCAAAGTTTATATAATTTGATTCTGGAAAAACGTAATGCGACAAATATTTTGAGACGGAGGGAATATTGCTTAAGTTGAAGTCTTCTCTCACCACAATAGAAACCGAAGCTATTATATTCTTTTTTTCCAAGGAAAAATGGTTGCTTAAGAAATTCAAAGCTTTTGATCTCAACCACTACGACCTACTTTTTCAACTTGTCTAATCATGGATGAACTAGTAATTCTTTACCAAACAAGGTTATGTTAATTAATTTGGATCAAACAAATAATCCCATACATGGGAAAGTTGGTGGCAGTCTGGTGCACTAAGTTTTCGCTATGCGAGGGGTTCAAAGAAGGGTCAGACCTTAAGGGTCTGTTGTACGCAATTTTATCCTACATTTCTGCAGGAAACTGTTTCCACAGTGTGAATTCATGATCTCCTGATCAATGACAACAAATGTACTAGTTACGCTGAGGCTCCACTTCATACAGGGAAGTTGGTGAGAGTAGACAAATTGTTGTAGTAATTAAGATGGGAAAATAAAGGGAAAAGGACGTTGTTCAAGTGAAAATGTACTGAATAAAAACATGTAAGTTACCTAAAGAAAAAAAGGACACGTAATAAGTTACCTGCAGGCAAAAAGACATGTAAATGAGTACTTGCGAAACTATCTGGGGAAACTTATCGGCAGATACACTATCTGTAGGCAATCATATACCTGGACAAGAAAAAATAAAAGTCTTAATCCATAGAAAAATTCCCAGACCGTTTTCCCAATTTTAATCACTTTTCTCATTTTCTTCAATTTGATCTCTTTTGACTTGTGTTTCACTTAATTTCTTCTCGATCACTTCTCAATTATATAAACCTTGTAAAACACCAAAAAAATATTATAAGTGTTCTAATATTCTCACTACTATTCACAAAAGTCTAAGTAAAAAGAAGTACCAACTTATCATATCCACCCTACGAATTTACCCGAGGATATTTTGGTGGGGATTTTATAACCTGAAAATTTTGTGTATTGTTTTGTTGCGATTTTAGGTAGGGATTTATACTTTGGGACTAATTAAGAAATTTTATTATTTGGGGAAATCCTTGGAGATTTTGTTGTTGCGATATTAGTTGGGAACTTTTTCTTGCAGCTTTACCTAGGGATTTTGAAACCTGAGGATATTGTTGCTGTGTTTAATTGAAAATTTTTCTGGCAAATTTTGTGACTTGAAAAATTTTCTCGCAATTTCCTTAGCTGTGAATTTTTTCTTGGAGATTTACCTATAAACTTTTTGACTTGGGTATAATTTTTTGGGAATTATCTGCAAATTTTATTACATAGGGGAGTACGTAGATGTTTTGGTGGAGATTTTGTTAGTGAGATAATTAATAATAGAAGATTCCAAATTCAACAATTACGTAAAAGGACACTAATAACATAAGTGAAAGCAAATTGAACATTAAAACGGTAGAATAGAAGAACAATAAACATGAAAATTAAGCATTAAAATTGTTGGGTATTACAAAGGATCGCAGGAAACGGAAATTACAAGTAACTGCAAAATAATTCAAGAACTGAAAATTACAATAGAACAACAAAACTGAAATTACAATTTTGTTGAAGAAGAGAACTGGAAACTGTTTTTGCTGAGTCGAGTGTGGCACTCTGTCCTTAAGACAATATTGCCCCGTATGATATATTTTCGTGTATATCAAGTGTTGCTCAACAATGGTGCAAGGGGTGTTTATATAGGTGAGGGAGGGCTGTTTGACTGCCTCAATAACAGCCATTATTGGCCAAATAATGATCATTATGGAGGTAGTAAAGCCACCAACATAAATGGTGAATAAGACCAACGGATTGGCTATTATAGGAGGAGTAATTCAGCTAAAATAAATGGCTGAATTGAGTGCTGGACGTTTCTGTTCTGACTGCCCAAATTCTGACTTTCTGGAAACTTCTTCAGGGACCAAACTGTACTTCTGGCAAAGTTCTCTGGCCCAAAAAGATAATATCAGAAGACCCACAGCCCACGACCCGTGAACCCGTGGACCCGTGGACTCGTGGACCCGTGAACCCGTGAACCCGTGAACCCGGAATCGGAACCGGAACCGGACGGGCGGGCGACGGCGGCGCGCGTGTGGGCTTTCCTCGAACCGAAGCACATCTAGGTCCTCCCTCATTTAAACACATGGGATACCTCTTGGGGTCCCAAACCCCAAACCAATTTTGAGTCTTATATACACAACAATTCTTTCTTCCTCTACCGATGAGGGAGAATTGATCACACACCACACTTTTCCATGCTTCAAACACCTTACTTCATGAACCAATATCTCTTTCATTTCTCAATGAAATTCGACGATTCTTGGCCCTACGGTTATCTACGTACTTAGTAGATCATGCATGTGTGAAGAACCGGATTCTCCAATATGCGTAACACTAGTGTTTAAGCCGTTAAAGTTGGTCGGTCGCAACTCTCGCCAAAGGCTAATTTGCAACAATCCCCTCTTGAAAGAGATTTTGGCGCACTCACATGGTGTCTTTTCATTTCCAGCAATATTTCAGCGGACCGATGTTGCATAAGGAGAGGTAGCTTCAGCTTTGAACCTTCCACAGTCGAATACCATCGGACTTACTTACTGCGCGGTGAACGTGATGTCTTGAACCGTCAGTGTTTAGTGTAAGCCAAGTCAATGGTACCAACACAACAAATTCCCTTACTATCTTCTTCGTAATGTTTTGTCCGTTTTGGCCATGGACAACGTCTTGGATTCTTAAGTGCGTTCATTTGAGGCAGCCCGTCCTCGCACTTAAATAGGTGGTCTCCTACAAGGTATCCTGCTATACCCCACTTCACAAGTGTTAGGAACCAATAAAAGTTTCCCAAAACCTAACCTCAACTGTTGAGGATTATTACAGGTTTTGAAAACTTAACCTTTACCCATACTGCAGATAGCACTTAACGTCTATCGCGGGAACGACTTTGGATTTGGTGTTTCTTTTCAGAAATTACTATCCGAAGTGCTCATGCTTCCACTGAAGCGATCAACTGAACCTTTACAACTTAGTTTTTCCATTGAACCAAATTACTGGGATCTCCAGTTAGTAAGGTTGGGTTACCACTGTATTGGTCCTTATATTTTGGGTTTTAAGCCCATTCCCCTAGACAGGCAAGCCATCTGATCCTTGAGTAAGCCCTTAGTCAATGGGTCTGCTATATTATCCTTTGACTTAATGTAATCAATGGATATTATACCCGTGGTGATCATTTGCCTAACGGTCTTATGTCTCCGTCGAATATGACGAGACTTGCCGTTGTACATAGTATTCCGTGCCCTTCCTAGAGCCGACTGACTATCGCAGTGGATCATTACCGAGGGTACGGGTTTGTTCCAACACGGAACATCCTCTAAGAAGTCATGAAGCCACTCAGCTTCTTCTCCTGCTTTGTCTAAAGCGATAAACTCCGATTCCATCGTGGATCGGGCGATGCAAGTTTGCTTAGAGGATTTCCAAGACACAGCCCCACCACCAATTGTAAATACATACCCACTGGTGGACTTGGTGTTTTCTATATCAGATATCCAGTTTGCATCACTGTACCCCTCTAGTACAGCTGGATATCTCGAATAGTGTAACCCGAAATTTAACGTGTATTTCAGGTATTGTAATACCCGATTCAACGCCTTCCAGTGATTATCACTCGAATTACGGGTGAACCTAGCCAACTTATTGACTGCGTAAGCAATATCAGGTCGGGTGCAGTTTGTTATATACATCAAACTATCGATCACCTGTGCATATCGCTCCTGGTATACAGGTGCACCAAGATTTTTATCAAGCTTTTGATTTGTATCCATTGGTGACGCTATCGGTGAACTGTCTAACATCTTGAACTTTTTCAAAACATCCTCGATGTAGTGAGACTGAGATAAGACCAGTCCGTCAGACGTCTTAGAAATTTTAATCCCTAGGATGACATCTGCGATACCCATATCCTTCATGTCGAAGCATTGTTTCAACATGTTCTTAGTCTCTAGGATTACCCTAGGACTACTTCCTGTGATCAACATGTCGCCCACATACATGTATATAATAACAAATGAGTCAGAGTTACCCTTCGTGTAAACACATTTATCACACTCATTAATGGCGAACCCCTTCGATAGTAGAGTACTATCAAATTTTTCGTGCCATTGCTTCGGGGCTTGTTTTAGCCCGTACAGAGATTTGATAAGCCGACAGACTTTCTTCTCTTGCCCTTGAACCACGTACCCCTCGGGTTGGTCCATATAAATTTTTTCTTCCAAATCACCATTTAGGAAGGCTGTCTTAACATCCATCTAGTGTATCTCAAGGTCACGCAAAGCTACGATCGCAATGAATACCCGTATGGATGTCATCCGGGATACCGGAGAGTAGGTATCAAAGTAGTCAAAGCCTTCTGTCTGCCGATAGCCCTTGACTACCAACTTGGCCTTGTACTTGTCTATAGACCCATCTGCCTTGTATTTCCATTTGAGTATCCACTTACAACCCAACAGTTTATTTCCCGGAGGAAGATCAACCAACTCCCAAGTATGGTTATGCAGAATGGAGCCTATTTCACTCTCAATAGCTTCTTTCCAGAGCGGTGCTTCTGGAGTTGACAACGCATTAGCAATTGTCCGTGGTTCATCATTAACCATATAAGCTACAAAGTCAGGACCGAAGGATTTATCCTTCCTGGCCCTTTTACTTCGCCTTAGATCCATCTCTGGAGTCTCCAAGTTATGAGAATCTGGAACACTAGATTCCGGATGTTCAGCCACCTCGAGATTCGCTAGATCTGAACCATCTAGATCCGGGCAGTCAAGGACTCCCGGTTCTTGAGAGCTTTGTGCATAACTTCGTTTGCGAGAGGTTATGTCTTTTTCCTTTCTAGGAAAGGTATCTTCAAAGAATAAATCATTCCTTGATTCCATAATTGTACCCTGGTGGATATCTGGAATATATGACTTATGCACTAAGAAGCGATAAGCACTACTGTTATTTGCATATCCGATGAATATGCAATCTACAGTCTTAGGCCCAATCTTGACCTGCTTTGGCTTGGGTACTTCAACCTTTGCCAAACAACCCCACACCTTAAAATACTTGTAGGTGGGTTTCTTTCCTTTCCATGATTCATATAGAGTTTTGTCCTTACCCTTATGTGGGACTCTGTTAAGAATCGTATTAGCGGTAAGGACGGCTTCTCCCCACATATTTTGGGGAAGTCCGGAATTGATAAGCAATGCATTCATCATTTTCTTTAATGTGCAGTTCTTACGTTCCGCCACACCGTTTGATTAAGGTGAGTATGGAGCCGTCGTTTGATGAATAATGCCTTCTTGGGCACAGTATTCCTCAAATGGCGCTACATATTCTCCCCCTCTATCGCTACGAATGGATTTAATCTGTAGGCTCAGTTGGTTCTCAACTTCTTCTTTGTAACGTCGGAACGCTTCAAAGGCTTCATCCTTACTTTTTAAGAAGTAAAGGTAACAATACCTTGTGCTATCGTCAATGAAAGTCACAAAGTACTTGTTCCCCCCTCTAGTTTGTGCGAACTTCAAATCACATATATCTGTGTGAATAAGTTCTAGAGGAGCGGTATTCCTTTCGACGGATCGAAAAGGAAGCTTGGTGAGTTTTGCCTCTACGCACACCTCACACTTATGTTGAGGGTTTACGTCGATAGACGGCAACAACTCCATCTTTACCAGCCTTTGAATAGACTTGTAGTTAACGTGTCCTAATCTATGATGCCATAAATTAGAAGACTCAAGCAAATAAGAAGAAGGTTCAACTTTATTTCCTTGACGCAATACAGACATGGCATTCACTTTGAAGAGGCCTTCACAGACGAAGCCTCTCCCTACAAATGTGCCATTTTTAGTGAGTACAAACTTATTGGATTCAAACACTAGCCTAAAACCAGCATTAACCAATAAAGGTCCAGAAACTAAATTTCTTCTAATTTCTAGGACGTGCATCACTTCCTTCAGAGTGAGTTCCTTGCCGGAAGTCATCTTCAGGACCACCTTTCCAACCTCCAGCACGTCCGAGGAAGCGTTGTTACCCATGAACACCTTCTTGTCGGTGATCGGAGTGTACGTGGAGAAGGCATCTTTGTTGGAACAGATGTGTCTTGTTGCACCTGTGTCCACCCGCCACTGCATCGGATTCTCAACCAAGTTGGCTTCTAGCACCACGGTCGAGAAATCCTCAATCATGTCATCCAGGAGCGTGTCCTTGACGACGTTAGCTTGCGTCTTGCCTTTCGACTTGGCTTTCTGTTGTTGCTCAGTCTTGAGCTTGCGGCATTCCTTGATCCTATGACCAGGTTTCCCACAGTGATGACAATTACCTCTGAACATCTCCGATACGGGGGCTTTGCCGTCTTTCTGGAACTTCCGCTTCTTGTTCGAGTTCCCTTTGGCCTCAGCCAGATTTGCCTTTGCCTCAGCAGTTTGTCTGCCCCTAGGTAAGACCTTCTTGTTATCTTCATGGATTTGGAGTTTGATAACAAGCTCTTCAAAGGTCATCTCCTTTGTCTTGAGTTTCAAGTAACTCATAAACTCATTCCATGAAGGAGGTAACTTTTCAATCAGCGATGCAACCAAAAACTGCTCGTTTGGTTTCAATCCTTCCAAATCCAGGTGATGTATCATCATTTGGAATTCCTGGACTTGGGACATCACTGCATTGCTGTCCACCATTTGGAATTTTAGAAATTTCCCAACGATGAACTTCTTAGTACCCGCATCTTGTGCGTTGTACTTCTTTTGCAGTTTTTCCCACAGCTCTTTGGCAGTGCCAACGGTGCAATATACCGTGTAGAGAGGTCTGCCAAGCAGTTTAATATGTAATTCTTGCACATGAAATCGCTATGATTCCATGCATCACGAACCATCTTCATGCCATTAATGACATGGATACCAAGGCCCCCTTCACCCGTTTCATTAGGCGAGGAGTCCATTTCATCTCCAGCTTGTGGAAGATCTTCCGTAAGGAACCGGGCCATGCCCATAACTGTTAAGTAGAACATCATCTTTTGCTGCCATCTCTTAAATTCTGATCCCATGAATTTTTCAGGGCGATCATGGTGGTGTGAGGAAGAAGGTGTAGCACCAGCAGTCGGGAAGGCAGCGTTGTTACTGCCTTGAACAGTGGCAGCAGCAGCAGCAGCAGTGAAGGCAGCAGTGTTACTGCCTTGGCCAGTAGCGGCAGTGGCGGGGAAGGCAACAACGTTGCCTCGAGAGGCATCAGCAGTAGCAACAACATCGGTCATATTTCCAGCCATGTTATTGCAGTTACCGTAAGCAAAATATTGTCTTAAGTTGTTGGGTATTACAAAAGATTGCAGGAAACGAAAATTACAAGTAACTGCAAAGTAATTCAAGAACTGAAAATTACAATAGAACAACAAAACTGAAATTACAATTTTGTTGAAGAAGAAAACTGGAAACTGTTTTTGCTGAGTCGAGTGTGGCACTCTGTCCTTAAGACAATATTGCCCCGTATGTATCCTTTATACGTCCTGGACAATTCATCTCCCAAGATAAAACAACAATGGAACAATTGAGCAAAGTAAACTCAAGAGCTACCGTGAAGAATATTGAGTAATGAAATGATGCTTGAAAGTTGTAGGAATAAACTATTTTTCTGCATGTGTATTTTTGTGTATATCAAGTGTTGCTCAATAATGGTGCAATGGGTGTTTATATAGGTGAGGGAGGGTTGTTTGACTGCCTCCATAACAGCCATTATTTGCCAAATAATGATCATTATGGAGGTAGTAAAGCCACCACTATAAATGGTGAATAAGACCAACAGATTGGCCATTATAGGAGGAGTAATTCAGCCAAAACAAATGGCTGAATTGAGTGCTGGACGTTTCTGTTCTGACTGCCCAAATTCTGACTTTCTGGAAACTTCTTCAGGGACCAAACTGTACATCTTGAAACTTCAGGGACCAAACTGTACATCTGAAAGATATCTGGTCCAAACTGTACCCAAACCAATTTCGAGTCTTATATACACAACAATTCTTTCTTCCTCTACCGATGAGGGAGAATTGATCACACACCACACGTTTTCATGCTTCAAACACCTTACTTCGTGAACCAATATCTCTTTCATTTCTCAATGAAATTCGACGATTCTTGGCCCTACGGTTATCTACGTACTTAGTAGATCATGCATGTGTGAAGAACCGAATTCTCCAATATGCGTAACACTAGTGTTTAAGCCGTTAAAGTTGGTCGGTCGCAACTCCCGGCAAAGGCTAATTTCCAACAAAAAATTATATTGATGATCTATTAAAAGAGAAAATGGAGATTTCAAATATAAAACAAAGTTCAAATAATGGTAAAGGAGTACATGTGCTCCTTTTTATGATCGTTACTAGACCAAGCTAAGACACGATTTTTTTCTACATTTATTAAAAATAATGTAATTTAATTATAGTATGTTACATAAATAAGAAAGGGAAAACAACACTAATTATCTATTGAACGCAAAATAATTACCCGCCCATGCCCCAATTTATACATGGCGACGTGTATCAGCAAAGACAAGCAATTGACATACAATAACCAAGTTTTAAAAAGTTGGCATAAAATGACCAATTCACACGTTTTAGGCCTTTTTTGTACTCCATAACCCATAAATCATCCCACTAAAATAGCTTCATATACAGTTTCAATTTCATTCTCTCTCCTCCAAATTTTTCTCCTTATTTATTTATCTCCTAAACTCTCTCTATTAACAATCGAAATTGGGATACATGTTTGTAAAGTAATCTATACCAATACCCGCTATGTATATCAATAATTATTATCGAGAAAAAGGAAATTAAGTTATGTGTTTATTCATAAATTCTTCGTATACATTTGTTTGCATTAATATCTTTATAATTTTGCACTGTTATACATTGATCCATATTTACCTGGAAAAATGTATACATTTATTTGCATCAGTTACATTGGTCCGTATTCACATAACAAATTTGATATTCATTGTTTGTATTCACCAAATAAATTGATATGTATTGGTTTGTATTCATCTAATAATTTGGTTGGCATTTGTTTGCATTAGTATCCTTATAATTTTGCATTGGTATACATTGATCCATATTCACTTAGAGAAATTTGTATGCATTGCTTTTTACTGTTAACCATTGGTTCATATTCACCTAATAAATTGATATATATTTATTTGCATTAGTATCTATTGGTCTGTATATACATGTATACATTAGTATAATGCGTAATAGACAATAATATGCAGAATTGGTTCTACCTAAATCATGATATAAAGTTAAAGAAAATTTATATTGATATGAAAAAAATTTCAGCGGCTACAAAAACGTAAAATAAGTGAAAGAAATAATCCCCTTCATTATTTTCATTAATTGAATAGGTATATATACAAGATACAAAATAGGAGAATCCTATTCCTATTCTATTTCTAAAACCTTATTCTACCATAATTCTAACTCTACAATTATGGTAGTGTATATTCCTAATTATGGTAACAAATACATTACAATATACTATACATATATTTTCCAAATATACAATATTCTTATGTCCAATTAACACCAAAACGTGGCCAATAATATTGGCAGAATCCGTGACTTGTGGCCACTAACATGGGCAGAATCCGTGACTTGAGTAAGGCAATATACACCTGTATATTGTGTGTATATTGCCTTATTTAATACACCCCTGCAGTCATAGCGGGCGGTCTTCGAACGCTGAGACTATTCCTAAAATCTTCAAAGAGTACCGAGGGAAGACCCTTTGTAAAGATGTCTGCAACTTGATATCTTGATGGGACATGACATACGCGTACCTGCCCCCGAACAACCTTTTCACGGACAAAGTGAATGTCCATTTCGATATGTTTTGTGCGTTGGTGCTGAACCGGATTACCTGAGAGGTAGATGGCACTAACATTATCACAATATACTAAGGTCGCCTTCTGAATGGGGCAATGTAGTTCTAACAGCAAATTACGTAACCAACAGGATTCTGAGACCACATTAGCTACCCCTCGATATTCTGCCTCTGCACTTGAGCGGGATAGAGTCGCCTGACGCTTTGCAGACCAGGAGACCAAGTTGTTTCCAAGGAACATACAATATCCTGACATAGACCGTCTGGTGTCCGGACAACCACCCAAATCCGCATCTTTGTATGAGACCAGTGTGGATGTAGAAGAAGGGTACATGTGCAACCCATAGTCCAGTGTCCCTTGAATATACCGAATGATGCGTTTGATTGCATTCATGTGCTCAACTCTAGGATCATGCATGAATAAACACACCTGCTGAACCGCATACGTAATATCCGGTCTGGTAAATGTAAGATACTGGAGTGCCCCTGCAAGACTGCGATAGCGGGTCGGGTCCTCGTATGGTGCACCTGCTGCAGCACTTAGCTTGGGGTTTGCATCAACTGGCGTGGAGGTGGACTTACAGGATGACATCCCAGCCCTTTCTATGATCTCAGCAGCATACTTTCGTTGAGACAAAAACAAGCCACCTGAATGACGCTTGACGGCAATCCCTAAAAAATAACTCAAAGGCCCTAAGTCTTTCATAGCAAACTCAGAACTGAGCATGGTCATGATAGACTGGCGCAAGGCATCGAAAGAGGTAGTCAAGATAATATCATCCACATACAACAGAATGTAGGCCAAAGACGAACCACGGCGGTAGATGAACAAGAAATTATCTGACCTGCTGTGAGTGAACCCAATAGTTGAAACAAAGTCAGCAAACCTCGTGTACCAGGCCTTTGGAGACTGCTTAAGCCCATATAAGGACTTCTTCAACAAACATACATGATGAGGACGGTTTGGATCCCTGAAATCCAAAGGCTGATGCATATAGACTGTTTCCTTGAGATCACCGTGTAGGAACACATTCTTGACATCCAACTGATGAATTGGCCAAGTCTTTGAAAGAGCCAAGCTAAGCACAGTGCGAATAGTAGCCGGTTTGACCACCGGACTAAACGTCTCACCACAATCTATCCCAACCTGCTGAGTCTTACCATCACCAACAAGTCGCGCCTTATGTCGAGCAAATGACCCATCTGAATTCTCCTTATGAGCAAAAATCCACAGACCTGATAACATTAATACCATATGGACGGAGCACCAACTCTCACGTCTTATTATCAATAAGAGCATTATATTCATCAGTCATAACAATTTTCCAATTAGGGTCATTTAATGCGGACACAGGATTGCGGGGCAAGGGGGATTTAGAGACATCAGAATGTAAATTAAAATGTCTTTTAGGTGTAAAAATACCCCGCTGACTTCGAGTGACCGGTCTATGACTCGAGGAGGAATTGAGGGAATTTTGGAAATTTTCGGGGCTCGGGACGGGTGGCGTGAGCGGTGGGCTCTTGGCCCAAATCGGTAACATCTTGGACTCGTCGTCTGGACCAGTTCAGGTGGGGTGGGGCCCAATTGCTTTGGAACTGCTCGATGGCTGGAATCTTGGCGTGGCGATCGTGGGTCCAGTGGGCGATGGGCCATTGGAGGATTTTGGGTGCGGGAGATGTCCGAAAAATTTTGAATAATATACGGGGATATTTGGTCATCCAAAAAATTATACGACTTAGGCTCGGGAGTATGAACTTTCGTAAAAGGGAATTGGGTTTCATAAAAAATGACATGGCGATTTATTATGATTTTCTTGGAGGATAAATCAAAACACTTATAACCACGATGATTCGACGGATAACCCAAAAATACACACGAGGTAGACCGAGCCTGAAGTTTGTTAATTGTGGTGGATGGGAAAAAACTTTTGTTTAGACCTAGTCTCTGATACCATGAAAGAAATAATCCCCTTCATTAATTTCATTAATTGAATAGGTATATATACAAGATACAAAATAGGAGAATCTTATTCCTATTCTATTTCTAAAACCTTATTCTACCATAATTCTAACTCTACAATTATGGTAGTGTATATTCCTAATTATGGTAACAAATACATTACAATATACTATACATATATTTTCCAAATATACAATATTCTTATGTCCAATTAACACCAAAACCGTGGCCAATAATATTGGCAGAATCCGTGACTTGTGGCCACTAACATGGGCAGAATCCGTGACTTGAGTAAGGCAATATACACCTGTATATTGTGTGTATATTGTCTTATTTAACAATAAGGAAATAAAATAATTGAATCCCTAGTTTTATGGATATCCAAGGTGAAATAAGTGGAAAACATTAACCATAATGACACATGGCAGAATATAACTGTAGTAGACTTGTGAAAACAAAATCCGTATTTTTCTAATATTGAATTGATAATGATAAGTAACTATATTTAAAATTGCCAAATAGCCATGATTTTAGGGAAGAAAGAGGTTGTGCCCCTAATCTTTGGTATGGTGGATACAAATATGGCTAAAGAATGCCATTATTTTTGGGCTGAATCAAATAAATTATTGGGTTAAAAATATGCCAATTTAAAAAATTGAGTTGTATGTACATGTCAATTTCCCTTAAAATAAATATGATACACTTATTACATTGAAGCAGTAGTGAATTTTAAAAACATTGAATATCTCTGAACCTGTGACGATTAACAATTTAGTTGAACAAGTTATATTGAATTTACTAAAATGCTTAGTACGTCTGCAAAGAATACATGTAAGTAAGAAATATTAAGTTTTTAATATCAGATTAATTAATGAGATTGTTCTATTGATATATTTTGTCGCCTCTTTGAATGCAACAAAATTAACTATTTGAAAAGCTAATGGTGGAGAAAAGATGGTTGCATTCTTGTACTTTATACTAATAGCGAATATTATCATATATTCGCCGTATTCTGTAACTAATATTTATGTGTAATTATGGTAAATATAGATTCTCATTTAATTAGGATTAAACTTGTACACTATATATATATATATATATATATATATATATATATATATATATATATATATATATATATATATATATAATCTTACATGGTATCGAGATTCAAACCCTAAAACACATAATCCTAAAAATTTAGACCGCCCTCCCTCTTTACCTCTCGGCCGACGGCTCCGCCCTCCCTCTTTACCTCTCGGCCGACGGCTTTCCCCCACAAACCTTAATTTGTTTTTCTTTCTCAACCACTCTCAGTCCCTATAATGGCTTCCATGTATGTTCATAACTATGGCCTAGTGATAAAATAGTTTTTATTTGGTTGGTACTTGTATATAGTTTGTAGCATGTGTAGCTCTTTTGGTTTTAATGACATCCTTTGAAAAATTGTATTTTGAAAACAAGAGTTGCACGATCCTTCAAACGATTGTCCTATGAAAGCATGCCTCATTTTGTGACTCTATGTCTACTTGTGTTTAAATCTCATATGATAGCTTTGTGTTTAATATAGAGTATAAAATATAGCGGTTCTTATAGTTTATGTGCATAGAGTGGTGAGGACTTGATTGCTATCTTGTGTTTTCTTGTGTCATTTAGAACTTGCCTCATTGGTTTGTCACCGCGAAATTAGAGTTGCTTGGATGAGTAAATGATCATAGGCTTTCACATGAGAGTGAACCTTCTTGATTAACAACTTCTTTGACCTACCCGTGAGTGAGAGAACAAGTTTTTCTCCTTTTGAGCTTTTTGATCTTTCTTTGGCTACCACATTACAAACCGAAATCCTTTTTGAAATAAACTATCTTTTGAACCACATCCCTCATCGAATGCATGAAAAGTGATGAATGAGGCCAAAATCCTAGGTTGGGTGTGGGATGTGCAAAGAAGAAGGGAAGGAGATTGTGATGTGAGTGGTTCTAAAAAAAGAGAGAAAGAGAAAATTGAGAAAAAGAAGAAAATTAAATGCTAAAGCAATAAAAAAAGGGAAAGAGAAAATGAACCACAAAAAGAATGAAATAAAGTGGGAAAATTCATGAATAAAGGGGGTGAAGAAGGAAGTTAGAAAACAAAAGAAGGAGTTGAGCTATGAAATGAGAAATATGTAGTGCATAGGAGGAAAAAGTCACTTGTACCTAAATGAATATCATACATATCCCTAAGCCTACATTACTAGCTTGATAAAGTCCTTAGAGATCTGAAACCGAACATTCTTTGAGTAGTAGTGACTTAAAGTAAAGGTAAGCATATGTCATGATACTTGTGGCACTTGAAATTCTTTGTGAGTGTGAGTGATCTTATTTGCCCCTTGTTTTGAAAGAAAATCTTTGAGTGAGTATGAGACTTCTTTGTTGTGAGGGCACATTGAATTGCATGAACGTTGTAAAGTGAAAGCTCCTCTAGTTGAATATCTTGGTGCATCTAGTCACTAATAGCTTCTAGACATCTCTTGAGGCTTGAAGTTCATGAGATAATTGATAGTAGATACACACTCTTGTACTTTTATTTTGGAAAACATGAGGGGTTGTCAATTTTGTGAAGCACTTGTAGACTTGTAGGTAGAACCAACCATAGATATCTTTGTTTTGTCATTAGTCGTACCTTAGTAATGTTTAGGTTACTTGAGAACAAGCAATGTTTTAAGTTGGGGTTTTGATGTGCCTAAAAATTACGGCACATTTGATACTATTTTCATGAATTATTATTGTCCTTTATGCATTTGTAGAAGTCTTTTCTTATGTTATTTTGGTTTTTGTAGGATTTGTATGTTGGGACACCAAGAATGAGGAAATGTGTTGAAACATAGTAAAAAATTCTGAAAAATGGAAGAAGTGAATGGTAACTAGAGCGCAGAAATCAACAATGAAATAAAAATTCCGGAGCCTCGAAGTGCGACCCAAACTGCAGTCCGCACTTCCGTTATGCGGACCGCAGTCCGGCCTGCGAACCACTGCTTCAACTCGAGTTCAACTTAGATTGCGAAGATCTAAGACATTTTTGCAGATCGCAATTCAGTTTTACGAATCGGACTTCCAGTCGTAGTTTCAGACAATCTAGATCAAGACCCACTCTATGAACCCTATGTCCATTTTGTAGACAGCAGACTTGTTCTGCGGTGGCAAAGTGGTGTGCGGTGGCATTTTTTAAAATAATTATAGTCCAAAAATTGGGTCCATATATACACACCTAGAGTTTGTGATGGGACACATGATTCCATACATAGATTCTAAAAGTTCAGAGCCACATTTTGAATATTCTTTATCCCATCTTTACTATTCATCTCTTAGTTATTCAATAAAAGATTCTTGACCCATTGTGTAAAGACAAGTTTTGTTCTTCATTAATCATTGTAAACATCTTTTTATATTTATTATGTCTTGAGTCATTTATTATTGTGTTGCGTATTTAGTACTTGAAATGAGTGGCTAGATTTAGGTTGGGGTTATGATTAAATAATGAAATGTGATAGTTGGGATATTTAATAAACAAAGAAAAATGTGTGTTAATGTGGGATTCAACTACCCTTCATACTTAATGTTAAAGGGTTGATTGCAAACATCTCTTTCTTGCATATTGTCTCTAGTCAAACTTGAGAAAGGAGACTAGAGTCTAGGAAATGAGTATGTTGATTAGGACTTGGGCCTTTAAACCTCATTTAATGATTCTTAACTTTAATTAGAAGGGAATCAACTAAGGATACATAATGAATGTTCATAAATGTCACATGTTAGAGCTTGATAAAGCCTAAAGTGAAATTAGGTGGTTCAATTGAGGAATCCCCACCAAGACACAAGTCCTCATTACCCATACCACACTAATACACCTACTTAAACCTAAACCCAACACCACTTCCATGAATTGAGTCACAACTCTAACATTCCAATTACTTGATAATTTGAACATCTTTTAAGTTGATATTGGAGTATATAAAATAAACAAACAAACAAACAACTTGGTTACTATAGAAGTAAAGTAATTAGTAAAGTTATAATACGTGTACAAATAGACAAGTTTCTAATCGTATTCCTTGTACGATTCGACCCCATATATTGGGTTACTATATTTGACAATGAACGTGTTATACCATTAAAGTGTAATTTGGACGAGATCATATGTCCCATTTCTGATAATTCACTGTAGCATTAGGTCCCAATTAGTAGCTTAAAAATCTTTCCTGTGCATCAATTTCAAGAATCTAGACCAAAGGGCCCTTGTGAATGAACATTCTGCTAATAGATGATCTCTAGATTTCAACTGACTACTGCATAAAGAGCATATATGATCAACATTGATTCCCCAGTGAATGAGCCTATCTATTGTAAGAACTCTACCATGTAACATGAGCCATAGAATGAACTTTGCTTTAGGTCGAGCATCATTGCTAAACATCATGGTTTTCCATGCAACTCTAGGAATATCTCCAATCAGTAACAGGTAGATTCGTCTGATTAAATTGTACTTGTTGAAAACACATGATCATTCTGACACGATATACTTCTAGCCTCCATAATTTTCCTGATCATTCAACTTGCTTATTGTGGTACAGGCGGATTAGTCAAGTCTTGTCCTTTAATATAATAACTATGAATCCACCTTATCCACAATCTATCCTCTTTGTGTGCAAGGTCCCAACAATTTTTAGCAACTGCAACTTTGTTCTAGAGCTTCAAATTAGTCAGATTCAAACCCCCAGCATATTTAGGAGTACAAATCTTATCCCAAGAAATCAAAGCCGCCTTAGTGATAGTGTTAACTCCAGACCACACATAGCTTCTATAGTTTTTAACACTTTAGAAGACAGTAAGAACATCTATGCCCAGTAGGATTGAATACCAAACAAGACTAGCTGAACTAATTGCACTCTATCTGCATAAGACAACTTCTTTGCAGTCCATCCAGAGATTTTAGAGGTCATCTTTTCTATGAGTGGTTGCCATTGAATCAAAGTGAGCTTTTTGGAGGATAATTAGACACTCAAATATCTAAAAGGGAGAGTACCTTTAGTGTACCCAAGATAAGTGAGTATTCTGTTTTGTTTAGGTTAGGACACCCCCCTCCCCAAAAAAACACTCTTGCCAAGGTTAGCTTGCAAACCAGATACCTAAGAGAATATATTAAAACATTGATGCACAATTTTCTTGAGCCGAGTGTCTCCTTGAAACAGTCGCTCTACCTACCAAGGTAGAGGTAAGGTCTGTGTACACTCTACCCTCTCCAGACCCTACGGTGTGGATTTCACTGGATATGTTGTTGTTGTTGATGCACAATTTGTACAAATTGCAAATCTCCTCTAGAAAAAATTAACATGTCATTTGAAAAACATAGATGTGTTAGTTGTAACTTTGAACATCTAGGATGAAATATGAACCCTTCACCTTGATTTAGTCCTTTCAAGTTTCTTCTCAGATACTCCATAACAATGGTAAAGAGGTAAGGTGAAATGGGGTCACCTTGCCTCAATCCTTTGGCTGCATTAAAAGGAGGAGTTGGTTCTCCATTAACAATTGTAGAATAGTGGATAGTTTGTATGCATTCCATTAGCCAAGCAATGAACTTCTCACGAAAGTGTAGCTCCTCTAGGACTTGTCTAAAAAAAATCATTCAATAGAATCATAGGCTTTCTTGAGATCTATTTGTGCGCGCCGTTTTTAACCCCGGCGTCGGGACCTGGCCGAATCTCCTGTGCGTTTAAAATTAAAATGCTAACTTCTAAAGCTTGTTTTTGGAGTCGCCACCTAATTTATTTCACAGTGAATTAGGGCACCTAAATTTTAGCATAAATGCTACAAAAATAAATTCCGATTTATGGTCTGCGAATTTATGAGATTCTAGATAAGAATTCTTTATGGTCTGCGAATTTATAAGATGAATGTAGAATAAAAGTGCATACACTTGTATAACATCATTTATAAGATGCATGTGAATTAATTTTGATAAAAAACATGCATTTGTATGTAAAATTGGTTTTGATGAAAAGTAGACATTATACACATAAAGTATGCATTTTGTATATATGTGAAGTTGATTTTGGAAAAAGGCATGCATTTGTTTTTAGAATACATGAAAGCATACATTTGTAAAACATTATTTATAAAATAGATGTAGAGTTGAGAAAGTATTCATTTTATGACATTATTCATAAAAAAATAGATGTAAAGTTTATTTTACTTACAAAAATACGTATTTGGCGATTTGATAATAATAGAAGCAAATTTTATTTATAATATGAAAAGATGATTTTATGAAAATCTTTCAATGCTACAAATCATATAAAATACAAACCTTATTTTTAGGATTATAGAAAGTGAATAAGAGATAGCCAAATTATTTTTTGAAAGAGATTAAAGCATGCATAACAAGCCCAAAAAATAGAATAAAGTAACTAGCAGCTAAGTTTGGAACACACAAGACGACCCTAAACAAATAAAGCTAGCGATGGGTTTCCAGTTCAAACGAGCCTAAGAAATAAACTAACGACAGTTAGACTATCATATTCATTCATCTATTCGCGGCCTAATTATTCTAAGCATTCTAATGACAGTACAGAATTAAATAATTATTACAACCCGAATAATAATGAAAGGCAGATTAGACAATAAATAAAAGAAACGACTATGGCGGATGACAATATCATCACACCCTATTTGTTTTGAAGTTCCGAGGTCGGAGAATGCAATGAATGCGAATGTAGTTCTTCGTTTTGGACAAAGTCATGATGAGTCTCAGAACAAGACTCTTCGTTACTCCCAATACATTTCATGTAAATAAAAGAAAAGAAGGATTAGTAGACAAAACGAGAATATAAACACATGAATATTCCCAATATATATATATATATATATGCAAAATATACAACTTAAATGTACGTAGGAATGCATACTCATGTCCGTATATTTTATATATCCTTAAGACATCATTTTTCAGATTTGGCACGTTAAAGTAGCTGAAAAAAGAGCATGAGCTAACCCATCCAGTTCCAAATTCAAACAGGAATAAAATAGGCAAGGAAGACCAATGTATAAGTTATGTAAACAAACATGATAAATTCAGTTGAACCCATCCTAATTTCAGAGAAACATGATATTCGTAAACTTAAACCAAACCCAAACCCGGCAGTGACCCGACCCGGAATCAAATCAAACACAAATTGAGCGAAAAATATGAGGAATGAAATGGAATTTTCAGATTGCAAAATTAAAGGCTAAAAGTAGTGTTTCGGATTTGGAAATCTAAGATACAAAAGGGGTATTTCGGATTTGGGAATTAAGAAACAAAAGGGGGTGATTCGTAACCAAAATTAAGAACAAACAAACTTGAATTTATAATCTTTAAACCCAAACTGAAAATCTGAATTTTGACCCGGTTTCGATCTGACCCGGAACCCGAAAATCAGTGAAAAAATAGCAAAATTTCAGATTCTTGAACACCAAAAACCAACAATTTTGACCTATATTTTCAAAATCTTTAAGTTGAAGAACACATGCAACAAGAACAAATACACTTAAGACGATTTTGGATTTTTGAAATCCGGACTTCTCAATAGTGAAGAACAACACAAAGAAATACAATACCACCCTTGAGAAGATTTCGAATTTTCAAAATTTAAACCTAAATTTTTTACCTAAAATCGACCGAAGAAACCCCAAAAACCGACCGGAAAATCCCCTAAAATCCGACCCTAAAATCTGTGAACAGAGGGTATAAAACCCAACGTTCACCCCCCATACCCCTTACAAAAAGAATTCAAATTTCAAACAAAAAAAAAGGGTTGGGGGGGGGGGGGGGAATCTGGTATGGGTTGGTGAGGTGATGGGGTAGGTTGGTGGTGTCAGACGGCGGTGTCAGGGGTATGGGGGTGGAAGTGTTGTAGGTCGGCGGGGGGGTAGGGGTAATATGGGGGTGGGGCGGGTTGAGGGTGTGTTTGGTTAGGGTTTTTGTTTTTTTTTTTGGTTTGGGGAGCTTGGTTTGGGGATGTTATGTTTAGGGGTGGATAAGGGTATTGGGCTCGGGTTTGGCGTTGGGCCGACGGGTGGCCGATTTGGGGTGTTTCGGTTGGGCATGGTCGGATTTGGCCGACTGGGCCCTATTTTTTTAAAAAAAATTGGGTTTGTTTGAGGGTTAGGGATAAAAATGAGTATTGAGTTTAAAATATAGAAAGGGGTTTAATAAAAATGATTTGAAGAAATGTAAATTATTTAAAATAAGATATAACGATGTGATAATGATAAAAATAATATTTGTGAGATGCTTAATGATTATTTAAAAATAAAAAATATGGTGTCATTTTGCAAAAAAATAAAAATACATAGAATATTACAGTAAAAATTATGATTAGGATATTAAAAGGCAAATGATAGTAAAATTGTGAATAATAATAATAATAATAGTAATAAATAAATGATATTGAAAAATAGAAGACGATATTAAAAGTCTTATATATATATATATATATATATATATATATATATATATATTAAAATTATTTTTGAGGTGTCAAAATATTTAAAATTGCAAATAAATATCGAAAAAAAGTGGACAAAATTGGGTGTCATAAGATGCCCCTCTTTGGCCGGAAACGATGAAACAGTTTTCGAACAAACAAGTTGACTGAGTATCCAATTTTGTCATGATCATCGGGACTCGAATGATGATTAGGGGTGCATGGGTAGAAATAGAATCCCGATGGGGAGAGAAGTTGCAAAAGATGGTGCAGATTCGAGAAATATTATCCCAATGTCGGGTTATGATGACACTGGTTGCAGGTGTGGCAACATATTGGGAAAGAGCGAAAAGACGTTCAAAGTAGGCCGCTGACCAAATTGCCTCGGTTCGCCGTAAGAAATAGTTCCACGTTGTGCTGAAAGATTTCGCCGATTCAAACTCCTGCGGACTAAAGCTAAGATAAAAAATTAGTGCACAATTGTTGCATACAATGGGTATATGAGAATATGACTTTGTAAGTTGAAATGACGTCGTTGTCTAGACGTTATGCAGATGACGCCGTTGGTGGGAGCTTGATTCAAATTAAAATACCCGCATTAGGAGGTGGGCACCTGATTAAAATAAAATACTCGCATTAGGAGGTGGGCGCCTGATTAAAATAAAATGACTGCATTAGGAGGTGGGCGACTGATTTAAAATAAAATGCGCGCATTATAAGGTTGGCACCTGATTTAAATTAAAATACCCGCATTAGAAGGTGGGCGCTTGATTTAAATTAAAATACCACATTAGGAGGTGGGAGCCTGATTTAAATTAAAATACTCGCATTAGGAGGTGGACGCCTGTTTTAAAATAAAATACTCGCATTATGAGGTGGGCGCCTCATTTAAATTAAAATAACTGCATTAGGAGGTGGGCGCCTGTTTTAAAATAAAATACCCGCATTAGAAGGTGGGCGCCTGCTTTAAAATAAAATACATGTATTAGGAGGTGGGCGCATGATTTAAAATAAAATACTCGCATTAGGAGGCGTGCGCCTGATTTAAAATAAAATACCCGCATTAGAAGGTGGGCACCTGATTTGAATTAAAATACCTGCATTAGGAGGTGGGCGCATGATTTGAATTAAAATAACCGCATTAGGAGGTGTGCTCCTGATTTAATATAAAATACCTATATTAGGACGTTGGCACCTGATTTGAATTAAAATACCCGCATAAGGAGGTGGGCGCCTGATTTAAATTAAAATACCCGCATTAGGAGGTGGGAACATGATTTAAATTAAAATACTCGCATTAGGAGGTGGGCGCCTGTTTTAAAATAAAATAGTCGCATTAGGAGGTGGGCGCCTCATTTAAATTAAAATACTCGCATTAGGAGGTGAGTGCCTGTTTTAAAATAAAATACCTGCATTAGAAGGTGGGCGCCTGTTTTAAAATAAAATACCCACATTAGGAGGTGGGCGCATGATTTAAAATAAAATACCTGCATTAGGAGGTGGGCTCCTGATTTAAAATAAAATACCCGCATTAGCAGGTGGACGCCTGATTTAAAATTAGATACCCGCATTAGAAGGTGGCGCCTGATTTAAAATAAAATACCGCATTAGGAGGTGGGCTCCCGATTTAAAGTAAGATACCCGCATTAGGAGGCGGGCGCCCGATTTAAAATAAAATAACCGCATTAGGAGGTGGGCGCCTGATTTAAAATAAAATACCCGCATTAGGAGGTGGGGGCCTGATTTAAATTAAAATGCCCTCATTAGAAAGTGGGCGCCTGCTTTAAAATAAAATACCCGCATTAGGATGTGGGCGCATGCTTTAAAATAAAAAACACGCATTAGGAGGTGGGCGCCTGATTTGAATTAAAAGACCAGCATTAGGAGGTGGGAGCCTGATTTAAATTAAAATACCCGCATTAGAAGATGGGCGCCTGCTTTAAAATAAAATATCCGCATTAGGAGGTTGACACCTAATTTGAATTAACATACCCGCATTAGGAAATGAACGTCTGTTTTAAAATAAAATACCCGTATTAGGAGGTGGGCGCCTAATTTAAAATAAAATATCTGGATTAGGAGGTGGGCGCCTGATTTGAATTAAAATACTCGCAGTAGGAGGTGGGCGCCTGATTTATAATAAAATACACGCATTAGGAGGTGGGCGCCAGATTTAAATTAAAATACCCGCATTAGAAGGTGGGCGTCTGCTTTAAAATTAAATACCCGCATTATGAGGTGGGCGCCTGATTTATAATAAAATACCCACATTAGCAGGTGGGCGCATGATTTAAAATAAAATACCCGCATTAGGAGGTAGGCGCCTGATTTAAAATATGATATCCGCATTAGGAGGTGGGCGCCTGATTTATAATAAAATACAGCATTAGGAGGTGGGCGCCCGATTTAAAGTAAGATACCCGCATTAAGAGGCGGGCGCCCGATTTAAAATAAAATACCCGCATTAGGAGGTGGGTGCCTGATTTAAAATAAAATACTTGGATTAAGAGGTGGGCGCCTGCTTTAAAATAAAATAAACACATTAGGAGGTGGGCGCCTGATTTGAATTAAAAGACCAGCATTAGGAAGTGGGCGCCTGATTTAAATTAAAATACCCGCATTAGAAGGTGGACGCCTGCTTTAAAATAAAATACCTGCATTAGGAGGTTGGCACCTTATTTGAATTAACATAACCGCAATAGGAGATGGGAGTCTGTTTTAAAATAAAATACCAGTATTAGGAGGTGGAGCATAATTTTAAATAAAATATCCGCATTAGGAGGTGGGCGCCTGATTTGAATTAAAATACCCGCAGTAGGAGGTAGGCGCCTGATTTAAAATGAAATACACGCATTAGGAGGTGGGCGCCTGATTTAAATTAAAATATCCGCATTAGAAGGTGGGCGCCTGCTTTAAAATAAAATACCCGCATTAGGAGACGGGCGTGTGATTTGAATTTAAAGACCAGCATTAGGAGGTAGGTGCCTGATTTAAATTAAAATACCCGTATTAGAAGGTGGGCGCCTGCTTTAATATAAAATACCCGCATTAGGAGGTTGGTGCCTGATTTAAAATAAAATACCCGCATTAGGAGGTGGGCGCCTGATTTAAAATAAGATACCCGCATTAGGAGGTGGGCACCTGATTTAAAATGAAATACCCGCATTAGGAGGTGGGCGCCCGATTTAAAATAAGATACCCGCATTAGGAGGTGGGCGCCCGATTTAAAATAAAATACCTGCATTAGGAGGTGGACGTCTAATTTAAAATAAAATACCCGCATTAGGAGGCGGAAGCCTGATTTAAAATAAAATACTCGCAGTAGGAGGTGGGCACCTCATTTGAATTAAAATACCCGCATTAGGAGGTTGGCACATGAGTTGAATTAAAATACACGCATTAGGAGGTGGGCGCCTGATTTGAATTAAAATATCCGCATTAGGAGGTGGGCGCATGATTTGAATTAAAATACCCGCATTAGGAGGTGGGCTCCTAATTTAAAATAAAATACCCGCATTAGGACATTGGCACCTGATTTGAATTAAAATACCCGCAATAGAAGGTGGGCGCCTTATTTAAAATAAAATACCCGCATTAGGAGGTGGACGCATGATTTAAATTTAAATACCCGCATTAGGAGGTGAACGCATGATTTAAATTAAAATACTCGCATTAGGAGGTGGGCGCCTGTTTTAAAATAAAATACTCGCATTAGGAGGTGAGAGCCTCATTTAAATTAAAATACTCGCATTAGAAGGTGGGTGCCTGTTTTAAAATAAAATACCCGCATTAGAAAGTGGGCGCCGACTTTAAAATAAAATACCCGCATTAGGTGGTGGGCACCTGATTTAAAATAAAATACCCGCATTAGAAGGTGGGCGCTTGATTTAAAATAAAATACCCGCATTAGAAGGTGGGCGCCTGATTTAAAATAAAATACCCGCATTAGGAGGTGGACGCCTGATTTAAAGTAAGATACCCGCATTAGAAGGTGGGCGCCTGATTTATAATAAAATACAGCATTAGGAGGTGGGCGCCCGATTTAAAGTAAGATACCCGCATTAAGAGGCGGGCGCCCGATTTAAAATAAAATACCCGCATTAGGAGGTGGGTGCCTGATTTAAAATAAAATACCTGCATTAGGAGGCGGGCGCCTAATTAAAAATAAAAAACCCGCATTAGGAGGTGGGCGCCTGATTTGAATTTAAATACCCGCATTAGGAGGTGGGCCCATGATTTGAATTAAAATACCCGCATTAGGAGGTTGGCACCTGATTTGAAATAATATACACGCATTAGAAGATGAGAGTCTGTTTTAAAATAAAATACCCGTATTAGGAGGTGGGTGCCTAATTTAAAATAAAATATCTGCATTAGGAGGTGGGCGCCTGATTTAAATTAAATTACTCGCAGTAGGAGGTGGGGGCCTGATTTAAAACAAAATAAATGCATTAGGAGGTGGGCGCCAGATTTAAATTAAAATACCCGCATTAGAAGGTGGGCGCCTGCTTTAAAATAAAATATCCGCATTATGAGGTGGGCGCCTCATTTAAAATAAAATACCCACATTAGCAGGTGGGCGCCTGATTTAAAATAAAATACCCGCATTAGGAGGTAGGCGCCTGATTTAAAATATGATACCCGCATTAGGAGGTGGACACCTGATTTAAAATAAAATACACGCATTAGGAGGTGATTACCAGATTTAAAATAAAATAATTGCATTAGGAGGTGGGCGCCCGATTTCAAATAAAATACCTGCAGTAGGAGGTGGGCGCCTGATTTAAAATAAAATACCCTCATTAGGAGGCGAGAGCCTGTTTTAAAATAAAATACCCGCATTAGGAGGTGGGCGCCTGATTTAAATTAAAATGCCCACATTAGAAAGTGGGCGCCTGCTTTAAAATAAAATACTCGCATTAATAGGTGGGCGCCTGATTTGAATTAAAAGACCCGCTTTAGGAGGTGGGCGCCTGATTTAAATTAAAATACCCGCATTAGGAGGTTGGCGCCTGATTTAAATTAAAATACCCGCATTAGAAGGTGGGCGCCTGCTTTAAAATAAAATACCCGCATTAGGAGGTTGGCACCTGATTTGAATTAACATAACCGCATTAGGAGATGAGAGTCTGTTTTAAAATAAAATACTAGTATTAGGAGGTGGCGCATTATTTTAAATAAAATATCCGCATTAGTAGGTGGGTGCCTGATTTGAATTAAAATACCCACAGTAGGAGGTGGGCACCTCATATAAAATAAAATACCCGCATTAGGAGGGGGACGCCTAATTTAAAATAAAATACTCGCAGTAGGAGGTGGGCACCTCATTTGAATTAAAATACCCGCATTAGGAGGTTGGCACATGAGTTGAATTAAAATACCCGCATTAGGAGGTGGGCGCCTGATTTGAATTAAAATATTCGCATTAGGAGGTGGGGTTGGTGGGCTTATCATGAATTAGGTCGGGGTGGCTATG